>VDFB02201132.1:0-13710 GCA_007258455.2 Sequoia sempervirens | reverse complement strand
AGAGGGGCAAAATGTAGACACATAAAATATATTGATTGACATCGTGCATTCGATCCTAACTTACTAACATCGTTTCTTTCTTAATCATCCCTCGGTCTAACCATTTAATCAAATTCCCCTATCTAATTAAATTCATCAATAGTCCTCTCTTGATTAAATAAATCACTTTATCTAATCAAGTCATCTCTCTTGTTAACTAAATCAATCCATCTGATCTAATTATCCCTATTTAATTAAATAATCAATTTATTTGATTAAATCTCTAAAGTTTGTCCATTAAATTAAATAAATTAAAACCTTATTTGATTTAATCTAACACCATCCATTTTATTAAATAAATTAAAATCCTTATTTAATTAGCCTCTTATCATATTCCTCTCTTATTTGATTTAAATAAATCCATAAATCTAAGTCAAATAAGTCACATCATCTAATCTCCTGTTAAATTAATCAAACCTTGATTAATTTAATCAAATCTCATGTCACATCCTCTAGGTAATGCAAGTTGCACATGAAAATAGATTTAATTCATTTATTAAATCTCTATTTTCCTCACAAGGCATCTTTTGGAATATTCTCTCAATTTGAATTCAAAAATTCCAAGTCAACATGTACATCCAACAAGGCAATAAATTCATCTTACATGTCCTTTCCTTGAGCCAAGTGGCATTTATTGCATTTTCCCTTCCCTCTTACATGTCATTTCAACAAATTTGAATTTCAAATATTGGCATTTATTGGCACAAACCCCAAATCTTGCACAACCATCATCCATTCATAGTTTGACAAGTGGTATCATATCATTGGATGAATGTTAGTCCCACATTGCTCAAATTTGGACATTCATCCATCTTGAAATCCTATAAATAAAGAGCTCATATCCTCATTTTATCATCCACAATCCAAGCAAAGTTACCATGCTCAAATATCTCTTGAATTCCATCTATCATCATTGAGTCATAGCTAGGTTTTTGCAGATTTTTGGCTTGGAGTCTTCATTCTTCACCAACAAAGTGGATCAATCTCTTCAACATTCGAAGCTTGCATCATAGGAATTGGGAAAGGGCCAATTTTCATCAAATTGGCACCAATTCCCCCATGGGATCATGAGTTTGCACATTTAAATTAGGATTCAATCTTTATTTCATCATTTTCATTGTGTTCTTCATTTTCATTCCTAGTTTTGAGGATTGTAAATGGATTTCATGGGGAATCCTTTGTTTTGGCTTGAAATATCTAACTTGAGGTGTTTAATCTCCTTGTTTTGCAGGTACCAAGGTTGGGGTTGCTTTAAAACATATCAAATCTAATATGGATAGTGATTCAAGAATATTGAAGATGTTATCCCAAAAATAATTTTGAGAGGAAATGTGAAGATTGGAGAAATAGTTTAGTAATCTTCAAATCCTATGGACATTCTTCATATGTAAATAGGAAGAACATCACCAAGTAGTAGATTTTCATACACATTTACTAAATAAATGGAGAGCTAATTTATAACAACACATTTAGTCTATGTTCACTTTGTAGAATGGTAAGGAAATCAACACATCAAGTAATCATTATAAAATTTAACAATTTATTTTGTGTTAATATTTATATGAAATTACTCTTTATACGCCAAGCTTATAACATACATTTAATATTGTTGCTTATTTATTTCATAGATTTATAATACAAAAGTAATAGTATATTATATTGTTATTTGCCATAAAAATCTATAAGATCTTAAACAAATATTTTAAAAATATATGATTTAAAGATAACAATAAATCACATATAACATAGTACATTGTTATTGTTTTGAAATAACTTATGATCAAACATAATAAGAAATATGTAAATCATATTTAACTACAAATAATTGAAGGAAAAAATATTTTGAATCTCTCAACAAGCAACAAAGTTTACAGTGAACGATGAGTGGGAAAGGGAGCGCATGATTAGATTTCAAATCTGTAGGGGATGAGGAAGATGGAGAAGGAGACTCAAAGGATGCAAACGGGGATCCACCTAGCGTAGTTATGGTTGCTCTGCTATCGAATCTTGGTGTAGTCATGGTTACTCTATTGTCGGAGCCCAATGTAGTGGTGGTCGCTCTACTATCAGAGGAGCTTTTTCTCTGCAGTTGGCATGGCTATCTCGACTTGGTTTTACAAGTTGGTGTGTGTGCTATTGAGCCTAGTAGGCTTGTTAATGTTTTATTTCAGGTTACAACCATCATTTTTTTTGTTGCTTGGGTTGTCACCTAGTGGTTTGTTCTTTTCCTAGTTGGATCCTTGGGCTTTGAGTTCAAGGGCTTTTATGCCTAATTGGTCATTAGGGTTGCCCCCTTTTCTTGTGTTTTCCCCATTGTGGTGTTTGGAGGCAGCTTCTTTGGTTTGGATAAGGTCATTCTTTCACCCAAGAATGGTTTGATGAAAAATTATCTTCAGGGGAACTTATTGGTTTCAATGCCCTCAATCTTATGAAGTTGTGGGTGTTGGAGATCCAAAAGTTTGTGTTCTTCTAGTTTGTGGTGGCTTTAGAAGCATTGGGTAATGATGCTTACTAGGTGTAGTTAGTTCATTGTTTAATGCTTTGGTATTTGGAGGTTGTTGTTTGGATGCAAATTTGTTTTCTAGCAAGTTTCTCTTTGAAAGGGTTTTTTATCCCCTATTTTTTATTTTCTTCCTCACAGGGGTTTCTATGGTTTCCTCATATGGAATGCTCTTGGCTATCATGCCATGAGGGTTCAAAGGTAAAATCTCTTTAAGGGAGCATATGCTACCCTTTATTTTGGTTTTATACTATTGGGTGGGTTGTGCTCAAAATTTTTACTGAATGCCTCAATGTTCTCATCGTTAAAGGGAGCTTATGTTGGCCTTTTTGCTGGTTTATTTACTCTCTTCTTGGTTCCAGAGTTTGTATCTCCTATTGAGGTGGAGATCTCTCCTATAGAGGTGGAGCTTTTTCTTGTGGGTGTGGATGGGGCTATATTTTTGCTTCACTTGTCTCCCTCTCTTGCATCTCCTATTGAGGTGGAGAATGGTGTTTCTATAGAGGTTTGGAGAAGTGTAAGGGGGACTCATGTTACCTTTTTTTTTCTATTTTTTTCTCTTATTCTCCTATTGAGTTGGAGAGTTAAGGTGGGTGATGTGATATGATTTTTGCATCATTTTGAAGCACTAGTAAGGTTTTTATAGTTGCTGGATTGTGCTTGTTGTCTTTCTTGGCCCAAGAGCTATTTTCTTGAGATGTTTGTATGTTGTGGTTTGACTATTAGTTGGCTCTAGTTTATCTTTGAAAAAATTATTTGTTTCAAAAGAGTTTTGAGTCCCTTCAAAATCTATTTGTAGAGGGTTTTAGGTCCTTTCAAAACCTATTTTTCTCTCTAATAAAATAAAATAATTGAAGGTTTAATAATTTTACTAAAAATGATGTTTGTATAAGATTAGTAATTTATTTTTTATTCTAACTCCTTATTTTGTGCCCATATTTTAGATTGGTTGAATGTTTGAATGGACATAGTCTAGAAGAGTGTAGGTTTGTGTATATATGGAACAACTATGAACAAATTTCTAACCATTCACATTAAAAATTTAAAATTTGCATTGTCTTGTCTATATATCCAACTAAATGTTCCAAATTCCAATATATTTATATAGCTAGAAAGCAAAAAGTTGTTGAGATGCACATCAAGGAAACAAAAATGTGTTCAGATATTTTAATGGTAGACATGAATTTTCTATATATATATATTGCATTTTATTTGAACATTATTATTAGGTTTTAATATTCAAACAATCAATATATTGAACTTGATATCAAAATAGAACTTTTCTCTCTATTCTTACATTTAAAATATTTGAATTCAATAGTTTTTTCCTTTTACTATTCAAATTGAATCATTTTTCCTACCATTCCAATTGAGATATTTGAATCTAACTTTTCTCTTAACATCCAAATTCATTAAACTAAATTTCAATTGAATTTTATACTAGATTTATTTTAAGAAACTAATTGCATTTTGTTTAAAAAAATCTTTCTATTTAAATGTAGATAGTTTGAGTGAATTATGGATATGTATTTTAATAATAAATCAATAGGGTTGATAATTATGGTATATTTAAAAGATTTTGTAAAGATAGTTTTAAATGATTTATAGAGATTTCTTCTAATAATAAATCAATAAAATTGATAAATATATTTGTACTGCTATTTTAGTTAATAATAAGATGTATAACATGTAATTATATAATAGATACTCGTCTAATGAAACGATTTCAATGATCTTAACTAATAAAATTAAAGGTATGGACTATAATAACCTTATATTTGGTATATCTCTTGCCCATATGGATTTAGATAAGGAAATTTGGGGCACATCTTGAATATAAGCCACCAAATCAAAGAAGGATATGACATACAAACAAAATTATTTTAATTAATATTAAACCTTGCATGATAAACTATAATGAACATGAAATTACTCAAACCCTAATTCTATTCCATTATTAATAGAGATAGGAGAATATTCAAGATTATAAAAAATAAAATGAATTGAAAAAAGGCTTCATGTTATATTTGTTTGTCAATTTCCAATCACTATATTAAGGTACACTTGTCTAGTGTTCTTGATTTAAACTATCATTAGTCCATAGTCCCTCATAAAAGAAGCATAAATAAATTGGATAATTCTCTAATTATATCAATTTTTCCATGAGTATTTTCTTGGATCATAATGATATTCAATATCATCTTGTGCTTAATCCTAGTGACGCCACCTCAAAATAGAATTCCAACAAATTTACCTTGGAAGTAATAAATTTCACTTTTCATTGTGATATATATAATTATTTTCTATAACATAATGCTTGTGGATCTACTACATCTAATTGAAGATTATTTAAGAAACAATCATCCCCTACTCTACTTCATCACTACATATAATTATCACAGTATAACAATATTACATAAATTTAAAGAGAACTAAGGTAAAAAATATTAGAATGTGACACCAAAATATGTGAGTATAACTTTCTTGTGTAAGAATAGGAGGAACAACACTCTTAATTATAAGCCTCTTATTAAATACAAGTTTACCTTAAGAATATTTATCCACCCATATAAAAACCCATGAAACATATACATGCTTGCATTTTTTATCATACACCTATAATTTGACATGCACTCATCTCTCAAGGTCCACCAAATAAGAAAAATGCAAAATAGGAAATTTTATTCATGGATTAAGAAAAAACCCTATCAATGTAGGATTTTTAAAGGCCCCTCTTATGTACATGTGTCCCCTTAGTACTAGCTTAGAGGTGTAAATTCAACAATTACCTACTTTACAAGTTTCACCTTACATTTTTACACCTACTTTAGTGACAACTCCCTTAAGTGTGTTCTAGGATTCGCTTACCAAATTTTGAGCTTCTCCTTAACAATGGACTAATTTTCCACTAGACCTAAGCATAATAAAAGCCCTAATTCATACCCTAGAATTTTTATATGAAAATTCAAACAATAGACTTTAATTTAAAAATGTTAGCACATATTAGACACATGTAACTCCAATGCTACTATGTAGGTTTAATTTTAAATTTTGATATTTAAGTGTAGTTTATACCCTAACCATAAGTCCTTCCTAATAAATTTTATAATAATAATTTGATAACTAAATGGAGAAAAATCTATTTTAAATCATTTCGAATCATGATAATAAAATGATTATACACTCCTAAGAAGTATACTATGTTTTCTTTTACAACACACTTGTTATTGTATTTTGGAGCCATCATACTCAAAAGAATATGTATAAAGACCCTTGTGGCACCTTCCTCAAGTCTTCCACAGTTGAATCCACCATCTCCAAGGTACATTGTTCTATCATCCTTTGTGTTTCTCTCCATACCCATCTCTAATCCTTCCCAATGGTCTCCTAGGATTCCCATTCCCTTCCAAATCTAAATGCATACATAGAAATCAACATTTTAACTACATAAGTGATTTGTAGGGAAAAAATTAAAGTTGTTTGTGTCCTTCACCTACAATATGGCCCATAACAAACACTAGTGTCTTTTACTGGTGTCTAAGAAGGGAAAGAGCACCCATAAGAAAACTTAGCATGTCCTCTAGAGTTATTTTAGAAGAGCATGAGCACCCATGGCTAGTGCTAGCATCCTACAAAATTATCCCTTTCTTGCAAGAGAAACCTTAGTAAATGTTAGTGAATTATAGAGATGTTTAAGTCCAACGTTAGTGTCTTTATTAATCCTCCAACCCGATAAAATTTTCCAAGTTTCTTCTTCTAGACTTGTTATTCTATTTCTTTAATCAATTTCAATCTCTAGATATACCATGGATGCATTTTCTTATCTCTTTTGTTGTCATTTACTAGTTTACATTTATGAGATCTAAAAATTGTTCTATTGGAATGTAAATATGATATTTGATAGATCACTATTGAATTTAATTTATCAGGAAATAAAGTGAATACCTAATTTGCAGATTATTAAATTTGCACAACACTAAAACAATTGGGGTTCATAATTTTTAATCTTTCATAAATAGTGAACTCAATCCTCCTACACCTTCAAATTTCTAATTTATAATCCAAAAAATAGTTATATATGAGCATCTCAAGGGTTGTGTGATCTTGCATTGCTAAAACATAAGTTTTTTTTTTCTTGTTTTATATTCTTTTGGCATACATTTTCAATTATAGCTCTAGTTTGGTTTTTTATATTTTTTAAAGTAGTTGACACCAATTATGCTAATGAATATTTTAGTGGCACATGATCATTGGTTGATATTTTTTGGTCACACGAGGATAGAGACCAAATTAGAATTCTAGAGCCTATGTGATAATGCTTGGGGGAAATTCCTCATCTAGAGAACATTGTGTAACACCATTAGTACTTATTTGCTTATCTAACATTATCTAAGGTGGTAAAAAATTTAATTATTTAATTTTAAGTTGTTTTATTTTAGTTGGAGGATAAGGGGAAATCCCATGGCTTGTAGTGAAGAAAGGGGCCAATCAAAATCATTCTTATGGTACAAGTGTACACATTTGATGATTTGGGTCCACATTGATCCTAAGTAAAGATCTATTTTTCACACATTTTAATTAATTACTTCTTATGCTTAGGAATTGATGAAAAGAGGTTGTCAATGATAAAGTTTTCATGAGGATAACCTAATTTGGCATTGGAATTAGATTCTAGTCAGTTTTCTTCATTGAAGAGTTGAAATGAGTTTCCTTTCAAATTTGTTTATATAAGCCAAGGGTTGAGACTCATTTGAGCAATGAGGTTGAAGGTGAAATGATATATCTTGGATTGAGAATGAGTGAGAATTGAAGATCTAGGTAAAAGGCCTATATCAAATATAAATCCAAGTACAGTTGAGATTAGAATTTTGATGGCACATAAATTTAGATTTTATTGTGCATTGCTTGTGGTTTAGGTGAAGGGATGAACAATTATGCTATCATTCATGTTACCAAACTAATATGTAACTTGTGTGTAGACTATGGATGAGTTCCTAGTGAGATACAATATAATATATTGCAAGAATTTTTTTCTATAATTGTTGTAAGACTAAAAGGCCTAACTGTAGTGCAAAGTACTTTGATGTAATTATTGTAATGAATACATATATAATTTTCTCTATGTATTTATTATTTTCTATTGTTTGATTAAATATATGTAATTTTTTACTTAGATGTAGGGTTAGGTCTATGTGGTTGGATAGTTTTTCATTAGATCCTCTATTTACAATTACATGAATTGGTATTAGAGCTTAGGTTGTTGCTATAGTGTGTAATAACCTATGACATAAGTATTGTATGTGTGTTATTCTACAAGTAATCCATCAAAGGGATGGTTCATATAAAACTTGTGCATAAACTTCAAAGTGTGTGTTACACTGTAGGTTACCCATCAAAGGAGTAGTTCATAAAAACTTCATGCTTGTACCACACTATATGTGATCCATCTAAAGGGTGGATCACTTAAAACCTTGTGTGCGAGTCACACTATAAGTGATCCATCAGAGAGGTGGTTCAAAAATACTTTATGCATGTGTTTCCTTGTAGATGATTGATCTATGAGGATATACTAATACTGGTACCCATAATAATGTCAAAAATATTCTCATGGATTACAATAATTATGGTAACACTTATTATCTATTATACACTATAGCACCTCCTAATGCTCATAGTAATGTGAGGAACTTATATCTTTTTTATGTAGATATTGCACACACACTCTAGTTATGGTACAAATCACTTGCCCACAAGATTAGAATAATTGGTAACCATACTTCCAACAAACCCCTTACAATTTCTACCATAAATTCAACAAAGTTTGATAGGTCTCTAAGATAAGTTGCAAAGACTAACTAACACCACTCACCAATATGTTGTTTCAAGTGTTACAATTCAAATATTAGATGTAGTTACCACAATAATCTCGGTGGAACCTCTTAGGCTTGTTTATGCTGAGCCATCCACTAACACTTTGTGTACCTACTAATCACACCACTCAATCAAAGGAAGATGATGATTTACACATGGAAATAGTTCAAATTATATATGTTCAAATTCCATAACAATTTTACGCATTCATCAAGTAATATATATATATATATATATATATATATATATATATATATATATTTGTAACATAGCTTAGTTGACATATAGATAGGCATATAATAGTAATCAAATTAGAAGAGAACAATCATACATCTTTCTCAAGAGTATGCCATATTCAAGACAAATAGAATAAATAAAATGTGTACATACCCCAAATATGACTTTACATTAAAATTAATTAAAATTCTAAATTTTATTAATTCATTCCATTATCCCATAATTTTTATTTTTATTTCTTTTGATTACAGGAATTAGTTAGGTATCCATCCCCCTATAAACTACCTTGCACCTGGTAAACTTTTTTCACATGATCGGTGATGCTGGCACGACACACCCTCTGATACCATGGGGATGGTGGGGAGACTAGACCTCATGACCTCTTGCTTGCAACAAGATACTTTAGGCAATCGAGCTAGGCCCACCGCCCCTCCATTATCCCATAATTAATTAAATATCCCAATATTTAATTAATCGTCCCATTCGTCTTCTTAATTATTTAATTATTTAATTATTTAATTAATTATCCCACTTTCTTTTAAATCAACTAAATAATTATTCAATTAATTTCCCTATTAGCCTATCCTTCCTAAGGTTAAATTATTTAAAATAATATAGTATTAGATTTAATTAATTTTCCTATTGGCCTATCATTCCTAAGGTTATAATTATTTAAAATAATATAATCTTAGCCATCACCACCTATTTCCTCTAAAACCCATTAATTAATTAATCCTATATTAATTAATTAATTATGCCTCATTAACTTCCACTTAACCTTTTCTTCAATTTTAAATTCACCACTTGCCATGTTTTACTCCCCCTCACATGCTTGCTTCTCCATTTACCCAATAAATCCTCACCTACCTCTCATTAAATCCACTAAAGACAAATATCACTTTTAAGTTGACTTTGTATGAGGCCATCTCTCTCCTCTCTATAAAATGTAATTTTAAATTCCACCCCTCTTGAGATGAGAAAAAAATCAAAGATTTTCCTCTCTTGAGATCATATCACATTCTTCCAAATCATATCCAATCATTCTTATCCAAGACTCCATTCTCCTTTAGCCCTCACATGCCACTTGTCCTCTTCCTCTTACTTGAGAGCACCTCTTAACATGAGCCATTGATCTTGTGGCAAGATCTTAGACCTTTGTCCATTTGAGCCTCATTCTATAAATAAAAGCTTTCACTATCCATTCTCATCAAGTACATTTGCTATAACAAGATTATGCTGAAATATCCTTAGAGAAATCCACATTTCTATAGCTATTTTTGAGCATATCAATAGGCTTTTCGGTGCATGCTTATTTATCTCAATAATGGAGTTGAAGGTGTTTCGAGGTGAAATGTTGTGTGTTTATGCTTTCTATCTTTCTTGTTATAGTTCATTTCATTTTTTTGTCCTTATTTTGGCATGCCTAGTAGGACCCATGTCCCCTTTTCTAATGTTTTTGTGAGTTTGGTTAATATTTTGAGTTGTAGGTTCCATTTTTACGCTCGTCTCCATGAAATCATGCTTTTGTAGTGACTTTTCACGCTTCTGTTGCACCTCCATCATGCCAAACTATGGTTTTGGAGTGATATTTGACACGTGTCATGACTCTCGATGCTTCTAATTTTGAAATTTGTGTTTTCGTTCTATGCAGATTTTTGCATATCTTGGATCTAATCAATAGTTTTATTTAACAATTTTTGGAGTTTTATTGGTTGCACTATTTGTAAATTTAGGCTCATTTATAGACTAACCCTTGTTACTTCTAGGCCCTTAGTTTATTTTAAATATTGCATTTAGATAGGGTTTTTAAATATAGATTCTTAATACTAACCCTAGAGGTTTTATTTCATCCCAATAGTGTTTTCTAGGCTTTTAAGGCATTGTTAAGTCTTTATTTTTGACAGGTCTACTATGCATTTACAATTTTTTTCTAACCTCATCTTGAAGATTTTTAGCCTCTATAAATCATGCCAGTGTAGAGACCTTTTGTGCCTTCGTTTCAGCTTCTTGCACATTCATTTTTTCTTTCAATGTCTATGTTTTTTCTTTCAGTGCTTGTGTAATGACCTCTCGCATCTTTGTGCCAACTCTCAATGCATTCGCTTAGTAAATATATGCTTCTTCAAGGTATACTTTTTAGTTTGTTTTATGTTTCTACACTTTTATTATCGACTGCTACACTTGCATAGTGACTAATCATGCTTCTATTTCATAGAAACACACTTCTATTTCATAGAAACACACTTCTATTTCAAAGAAATGGGCTTTTATTTCACATAAACACACTTCTATTTTAGTCTGCAATGTTTTCTTAATTTTAGGATTTTTGAGATAACATTTTGGCTAACAAGTGGTGCGGTTGGTTTATGCGTATCCAAGACTATTAATCTATGGTTTTACATATTCATTTGTCTAAGATTCTATTTATTTTTAGTAATTTTCCTGGATGCTCTTGCATCAATTTCCTTCTATTTTTTTTCTTTTTAACTTAGTAGCTTCTTTTCTATTCATTTTGGATGTTGCAATTGGATTTTTTGACACAATCTTTAGTGAACTCTTGAATAGAAAAATAGAACAATGCATATGTGATATCTCATATTAATTAAAACACCTCGTGGTTTTATTCATAACACAAGCATAACATTGCAATCATGTCCACATGTCCATTTTATTTTCTATGATCATTTGACTTCATGCTGTGCTAGATCAACTAAGATAGGTCTATAAGGTGCTCACTAATATTTAGATCCTTATGCCAAAGGATACTCATTTGAGAGGCCTTATTAGTCCCATGGACTATCCTATTTAGCACCACATTAAGTTTAGAATGGTATTTTTCATCCTAGGCCAATCTATAACCTTTTACATCAAGTATTTCTAGATATAAGGAGGTTTAAATCATTTATAGAGGAGCAATGAATGGAAAGGAGGGATCACAAGGACTATATAGTTTTTATTAGGCTCAAAATAGGGCAAGATAAGAGAGATTAGCCTAAGGAATCCAATGTTGGTGGTCAAACTCATGTGAAAGTACTAAATTTGTGCTACAATCAAATAGTTGAGGCCTAACATGTTATAATTCTATAATGATAAAAATAATATATTTTTATTATGGAGCATATAAATTAAATCCATTAAATTACCATAAGATTGTGTTGATATTAAGTGTCATCGTGCATGGATTGTGTTTATTTATGATGAGGTTACATGGTTGGATAATCCTTAGTTGGACCCTTCTACCAAATTATATCACAATCAATTTGCCCCTACACAAAATATTAAGACTTGTCAAACAATTACTCGAGATAGGGAAATTTTTGTCCATCACTCTAGTTCACTGTTGTAATTCCAAGTTCAAACTTGGTGTAAATACTTGAACTTAATATGCATATTTAAATGTAATTAAATGTTATTCTTCTTCAACTAGAAAAAGAGATTTTCCTAGATATCAAGACTTGTACTAATAAATTGACAATATTGACAAACAACTTTGACAAGTTCAGTAAGCTAGGATTATGTCAGTACTATTATGATAGTGCAATGTTTAACAAATGTTTTCATGTAATATCCTAGGTATGTTCTATCATAAATCATGGAGGTAAATTAGTTCATTTATGGGATGATGAATTTGAACCTAGGTGATGGATATATAAACTAGGGTTGAGTTTTGAATTTATGAATGTGTATAGGAGTCAAATTAGGATTAGAATTTTTTCTAACTTCTATGCATGAATACACCAAATTATAGACTAATTGTTATATTAGAGATAAACATATTAAAGTGAACCCAAAATGAAGGGAGAATTGAAAGGTATACATTTTTCATCATACACCTCAAAATTATCAATTTAATTTAGATCAAACAATAATTTTCATGTGCTAATAATTTGTTTTAAAACACATCAACTCTAAAATGGATAGTGATTCAAGAATATTGAAGATGTTATGGACCAAAAATAATTTTGAGAGGAAATGTGAATATTGGAGAAATAGTTTACTAATCTTCAAATTTTATGGGCATTCTTTATAAATAAATAGGAAGAACATCACCAAGTAGTAGATTTAGTCAATAGTCATACACATTTACTAAACAACTAGAGAGTCAATTTACAACAAATACATTTAGTCTATGTTCACTTTGTAGAATGGTAAGAAAATCAACACATCAAGTAATCATTACAAAATTTGACAATTGTTTTTGTGTTAAATGGCATTACTTTTTATAGGAAAAACTTATAACATACATTTAATATTGTTAGTCTTATTTATTTCATAGATTTATAGTACAAAAATAATAATATATTCTATTATTATCTATCAAAAAAACTATAAGATCTTGAAAAATTATATGATTTAAAAATAACAATAAATTACATATAACATAATACATTGTTATTGTTTTGATATAACCTATGATCAAACATAATAAATATGTAAATCATATTTAACAACAAACAATTGAAGGAAATAGTTTCACTAAAAATTATGTTTGAACAAGAGTAATAATATATTTTTTATTCTAACTCCTTATTTTGTGTCCCAACCATTGCATTAAAAATTCAAAACTTTTGATTGTGTGTCTACATCTCCAACTAAATCTTCCAAATTCCAATATGTTTGTACAGCGAAAAATCAGAAAGTTGTTGACATAAATTTTCCATATATATATATATTGCATTCTATTTGAACATATCAGATTTTAATATTCAAAAAATTAATATTTGAAACTAACTTTTATCTCTATTCTTAAATTTAAAATATTTGAATTCATTAAAATTTTAGTATTGTGTGAGAGAGGAAAATCATGAAGCATAAACGGAGAATGAAATGCAATGAGAAATACTGAGAATCTAATCTAAATCTAAAACATCAATCTAGATATATTCCTTCACTCATGAAATGACTTTCTAAGCTATTTAAAATACATAATGAAATCCTATGATTATCAAACTGAATTCAAAATAAAAGAAAGGTTACCATCCCATGTCGAAGTGTGTTTGCAAGATGTCAGGTTGTTCATATCATTGCGAAGCCTCCATTTTTGTGTGTGAGAAGCTTTGATG
>VDFB02201131.1:0-26161 GCA_007258455.2 Sequoia sempervirens | reverse complement strand
GATTGAAAGAATATATATGGGTTTACATGCAACCAAAAAAAGTGAGAGATGATGCTATCAAAGATTCTTGAACTTAAGAATTTTCCATGGAACAAATATGTACATATAATTGTAATTTACACAAAATTATTTACAACTATATACAAGTTACTATAAGTTCTCATTTGAACATGTATAGGGTTACAAGTGAACTTGAAAACCATGGATATAATCTAAGTCAAAGATTCTGGTTCAGCCCGCTCTTTAATAACATGTAGAATTTTTTGATGATCATCACTATCTAGTATCCATTTTCTTTGGCCACGTGCATGTGGAACTGTATGAAGATGTAGAGTGGTAGCAATTATTAAGTGACTATATTGATATACCTTGTTATCAGGTTGATGGTCACCTGTGGGAAATGGCATTCCATCACTTGTTTTTGGTTCTGTTAGCTTATTCCTCTCTTCTATGCAACACAATAAATAATAGCTAACACTTTCGATGTTTCCAAGCTCTGCTGTGACTACAAAAACATCTCCTGTACACCAAATTTACACAAAAAAAATCTAAAAAAATTATAAATGTCTCTAAAGATCATTAAGTAGATATATATAATATTTAAATTATTGAAAACTTACAAATGTGTACCTTTTCTAACCAATCCTGAAATATGGTCATAATCAATTAAAATCAAAGGAATGTCTTCAAATCTTTCTTCCTCGTTTTCATCATATGTTTCTTAAACAACTAGTGGCACCATATCCCATTTACCAACATATCCAAGTTCTTGATTGTTGCATGCATAATCAAAGTTTCCCTCAATGCACTTAGTGCAAAAACAAGAGTAATCCCTTGTGTCTAATATTCATCCATGGCAACTATCTGAACTCCTAACATAATGCAAAGATCTTGTTTTTTCTACCCTCTTGCATCCATGCATCGATCTTCTATCCACACCTAGATACATATGTACAACAAAAAACTTATGTGAACAAATATGTATATATATATATATTTTAAATTTAAATAAATTCAAATTTTTGATTTAATGTAATTTATACATACCCAATATCTCCCAAAACACTCTATGTGGAATGTGTCGTTTTGTTCTTGAAGATGTGCCGACCACATTTGATGCAAAGTGTTTCTTGCACCATTCAACAACATCATGTGCATTGTCTAGACGATCTTCTCGATAACTCATTTGATGCTTTCTTAAAGCTCGTTTGATGCAAGCTCCTGCTCCATAATGCTCACCCTTTCCATGCCCACTCTCAAAAAAACTCCAAACATGTGGTATTTTGTAGATTTTGTGATATCTACAAAGTGCATAGAATGGCTGTGAAGATTTGAATTGTGTCACACATCCATCTGACCATACAAAATGATTTTCAAATTTTACACCCTTGATTCTCAAATTCTCAAAAAATATTGTAAAGCAATGTTGGAAAAAAAGTGCCATGCTCTTTATCATCACTAATAGAAAAGTGATATTCTTTCTTAATGGCTCATTCATCATCTATATTCTCAAAACCATCCAATTTTTACTGTGCATGTCGGTAACACACATGAACCATAATAGTGATCTGCTTTGAAAATTAATACTTTGATTGAATCTCCTTTTCATGTACAAAGGAGTAATTTTCTGCAAAGTCAACTACTGATAGAACTCTTCCACATGGGAAAGTATCTCTCAATTTTTGGAATTGGTGTGCTTGCCACTTAGCAAAAAAGAAATGATGTATGTATGGTTGTATCAATTTTCGAAAATCTTCCATAAATTTTCCAATGGGAATCTCCTCTTCTACATAGTTCAACCTTGTGGATTCTTTCCCAAAATTTGTTTGCAAATTTACATACTTGTACCTGTGTCAGTAAAATATGTGAATAACTAATAAACCACATTTGATCAATGAAACATTACATCAAAGATAATCCAAATAACAATCTATGAGAAATTGAAACAAATAAACTCTCTAAAAATAATACTTACCTCTTGCAATTTACTGTCTTTGTTAGGTTAGTATCCTCAATTCTTAAAGGAAATTTAGCCAAATTTCCACATCTCACAAATTCCTTTTATGCAATTTATTTGAGGCCCATTTTCATGATCACATAATATAGACTTTATGAACAAACTTGCCTATTTAGGAGGTGCATTTTGAAACCCACATCTTTCTTCTATCATCTTTTGAAACACCTGATAGTAGAGATCAAATTCAATATGATAATGACAACAAGTTTCAAAAAACTTGTTTATCTTCACATAATATGGCTTTAACCTTTGAAACATTGTTTGCCCAATCTTTATATGAGGATATACATTACAAAAGTTCATATACATCTCAAATTGTGTTATGTCTAGCCAATGTTTGATATGATTTTGATAAATACTAGGTCCAATCCTGTGTCTCATAACATCTCTAGTATTTGATGATGGACGAGTCTGATCATGCCAAAAACCTAAGACAAAGTTCCTAACAACATCTTCAATCCTGTCAGAATGGGGAGCTCTACACATAATTTCCCAATTTCCTTCTAAACTATCATCCAAAAACTCTCTTTTTCTCATATTTTATCAATGTGGTTCTACTATAGCCAAGGTTCTACTATAGCCAATTTTAGTTGAAAGTGCAAACATTTTTCTTTTTCTTGCTATATCTTGATGTACAATAGATGTCAACATCACCCTTCTTGTAGTGGCCTTATCCACTGATTGAGATCCTTTCCCAGTGGAATCTAAACCCTTTTTAACATTTTGAACAATATCCTTTTGTAATCCCATGTGTTTCTTCTTATTTGATGTCGAATGTACACCCAACAATTCTAATGACTCTTTGCTCTCATCACAAAGAAGTAAACGTGATAACAATTGGGTTTTTTCAAGTGTATCAAGATGATTGAAATGATGATTGATCATTCCATTTACAGATTTAGTCATTGACCTCTTTCTCTTATTATAAGACTGGTTGGCATAATATTTTAGTTTCTCCATATCCATTTCAAGTAAATGATCTAAATTTCTATGAGAAATTTTTTTCCTCACCTTCTCAACTAGTTTTATATGCTCATCCATATCAGTAGGAGGAAGTGATCTCGACCCCTATCCAACATGCATTGTTTGAACTTGTGCCTCCTCCCTATCTTCAAGGACCATGCATTTTTGAGTGGATTCATTTGATCCAATGTCTAGATTTGGCTCAACTTGTGCATGAAAACTTCCTACTTGTTGAGCCCTTCCTACATGTCACAAAATATTTTGCAAACAAAAGTGAGAGATGATGTTATATAAGTGAAGTTTATGTATGCAAGCAAACAAAATGATAAAAAATGATGCTATAAGTGAGAGAAGTTTGTGATCCCATAATAGTGGTTTACAATTTTTGGCCAAACTAGACACTCAAATTATTATTTTTAACTAAATCTTCACATTCGGACACCTATAGTGGCTAAACTGTGAGGAATTTGAAGATTGTGCAAATTAGAGTCTCGTCAAATTTTGTCTGTATATTATAAAAATATTTTTTTCAAAATTTTTGGAATCAAACTGCACTTCTTTTTCCATCTCCCACGAAAATAGATTTTTTTCAGAAAACAACATTTTTAAAAAGTGACGCACACCGTATAACGCATAACTTTTTTTTCATGAAGGATAAAATTCTAATTCTTTAAAATTTAAATTTGTAACTTTGATATCTAGTGCTTCCACTTGGTTAGATATTTTTTATTGAATATTTTTCCTTAATCAAGTTTCAAAGTCAAACAAATTCCAATTCAAAACACATTGTATAACGCGTAACTTTTTTTGTATATGTCAAAATTTAATTTAATTTTTTTTGTTGGATCAAGGACTTCAATATCTGGTGCACTCATATTTTTCAATTTTTTTTTTGATAATCTTCTATTTTTCCACATGTGAAGAAAAAAAATTCATTTTCGATGAAAAACCTATGTTTAATAAAACTTAAAAAACAAATACATAACAAAAAACCGAAACATATTAAAATTATATTCATTGGATAGCTTGTTCTAAGGAATACCATAATCATTTGAAATAAATTTTAAATGAATTCATTTGATCCCCAAAATCTAAATCAAAAGTGATTTTTATCAGCATTTTGATAGGTGTAAAGGAGACACATTTATAGGTATGGTTTAAAACTAGCGAGGTTCTATCCAAGGGGGTTTGATCTAAGGTGATTGGATCAAACCATCTTCAATTGGAATCCTTAAAATGGAGATTTTTAAGGCTCAAATCATTATATTTTCTAAAAATATGTGATTTCAGCTAAAATTCATTCCTCTCAGGAATTGTAAACCACTATTATGACAGCACCCTGCTAGTTTTATATGCTCATCCATACCAGTAGAAGGAAGTGATCTTGAACCCTCTCCAACAAGCATTGTTTGAACTTGGGTCTCCTCCCTAACTTCAAGGTCCATGTGTTCTTCAACGGATTCGTTTGATCCAATATCTAGATTTGGCTTGACTCCAGCTTGAGGAATCCTTAGAGCATAAAACATAAAAATAATTTGAGAGCATTGAAGTGATGAAAATAAAAGACCAAAGACACAGAACACAAATATTGAAACAAAAAGAATTGGCTTAAGGAATTAGTGTCAAGGATCATATAAACATTGCAACTTGCATGACCAAGATGACTTGAGGACATTTAAAATTATTTATATTCATTCAAGTGCAATGACATGGTTAGAAACCTTCAAAACAAATGTGTGTTAAGACATAATTTAAAGAATAATCTATCATATATAACTATTATTCCTTGGCACCATATAGCTCGAGTTTTGATGTATACATGTGTTAGTCTCTAGAAAACCTAACATTGTATTGTCTTTAAGTATAATTTGAGTTCTAATTTTCAAATAATTCTAGAGATTAGAATTGGGCATTTATTAAAATATTAAAAAAAAATTTTTAAGGAACTATTGATCATTAGATTAAATTCAATGGGAGTTTAGAAAAATCTTAAGCTAATTAGATGTTGCAATGTAGATTGGATAGGGGATATTGATCACCAAATATCAACATTAGAATGCTACTTCATTGTACATGAAGGTGTAGTTTCATGAATAATTAAGAAAAAATAATGGTTTCTTTTATGAACAAAGTGCAAAATTAGAATATATAGGAATTTGAAAAGCCATAAAATAATTAATGTGGTTGAAAAAATTATGAAAATCAAAGTGGCATAGTGAGGGACACAAAATTTAAGGTTTCATTGGAGAACTAAGCATGTATTGAAGTACACTATCATTTTCTTCATGAACAAAGTAAAGAGAAAATTGTGTAGATGCAATACTCAACAATGATAATGTGATGACAAAAATATTAAACAAAGGTATTGGTAAAAGATAAGTGTAAGGTTTGTAGGGAAGGATTTAATGTACAATATTTTAGTGTAAGAGTACATTTTAAGTTGGGGTATTGTAAGTTGAAAAATGGTATGTACATTAAACATTTCTAATTTTAATAAGAAAGCCAATGCAAAATGTATGCACATACAAATTTATGTTTAGGTGTACTAACCAAATTATTTGGTGGAGTAATGCACAAATTATGGATTCCATCCCATCAAATGAATACTCATGTTTTTTCAAAGTAAAAGTCCTAAACACACACTTGAGAGTGAGAGAGAGAAGAAACAAGCATGTACCTTGTTTCTATGATAATTTTCCAAGTTTTGTTCACTCTTATGTTCTTTTTCTTCTTTTGACAATTTTTCATTGAGACGTGCTTTTTTTCTTTGTTGTCCCTTTTTCTTCAACTTGTAGATGACTCAAAACAAGTCCTCTACCAACTTAGTTAAATTATCCTCCAAATTTTTCCTTGATTGATAAAAATGAAAAGTTGTCGAGCTCCAATATTTGCCTCCTTGATAAATGTGCAAAAACTTCTCCAAAATCTATGCTCCAAGTGATATAAATGACAATTAATCTTGCAATTTGATATCCAAAATAATGAAAAATAAGCTTCTATTTATATGCATATCCAGGATGGGAAAAAAATTATTCTAGTGTACATGGAATAACTAGATCCTAGTTTAAATGAATCTTGAGTAGTAAACAAACAAGTTATTTCATTGTGGAGTTTGTTGTTATTTAATTCATAGGTATGCACAACATATCTAGTAATTTTAGAATTTTGTTAAAGTGTCAAAAATGTATATTAGAGGTATAATTTGAATTGAATTTTCTTAATTATATTGGAATTGAATTTCAAGTTACGTGTCAAAAATGTATAATAGAGGTATAATTTGAATTAAATTTTCTTCATTATATTTGAATTGAATTTCAAGTTACTTGTCAAAAACATATAATAGAGGTATAATTTGAATTGAATTTTCTTAATTATATTTGAATTGAATTTAAAGTTACTTGTCAAAAGGATTATATCTTGTTCTCATCTCAATGGTTCATGTTGCTTAAGTCATTTTAAAAAAAATATTTATTGTGATCAACATGAATGAACTTAATTATAAAGTGGCATTGATTTCCCTAAATTCTACTAGAAATCAAATGTATATTGAATATAAGGAAATGTAAGTTGTAAGAGATCATAAAATAAGAAAACATGTATGTATATTGAATATTTAAAGCAAATGCATACATATATTATGTGTAAACATGTTTAAACCATAAGCAAACACATGTACATACATGTAAAGGGATTCAATACATATAAACATAACACATAGTATAAGCAAAGAGACAAATGTATGTATATATCATATAAGAAAATATATGTACATATCATATAAGCAAAATGTAAATTAAAGATCATCAAATGTCAAATACTAAAGATCAACAAATAAGCAAATGTACGTATATCATATAAGCAAATGTAAGTTAGAGATCATCAAATCTCAAATACTAAAGATCATCATGTATAAGCAAATGCATGTGGTAAAGATCAAAAATCTAGTGTGCATGGCCTAATATGAATGTCTACTTCTAGTCAAATGGCCATCTAAATGAGAATGGTCCTACTATGATGGATGTGCTGAGCCCTACAAATAAAATTGTGTATACAAGATGTGTTAAATACATATAATTTATATTAAATAAATTTTATGAAAGTTATTTTTAAATGAACTTGTATTTTTAAATATTAATCTAGATCTATGCATACATAAATATTGCATGTACATATACACGTGTGATTATATAAAAATGAAAAACTCACATGTCCACTAGTAGCAAATTCATCCACAGAGTCACATTGATCATGCACATGATCTGGACCAAGGCTAGGAGTAATATGAGGTATGTCCACCTGTAACAATATATATACATATATATATCAACTTACATGAATATCTAGTTAAAAAAAAATTAAAAATAATGAAAAAAGAATTGAAACATGCACATGCACACATACATGAATATCATCTGATATCGGATGACCTAAGTCCTCTGAAACAGTCGCCTCCACCATATCCACCAAATGGTCAAGCGATGAATCAACATCTACATCCATCCGATCTATCCCATGTCGTGCCAAAAATGATGAATGTAGAGGACTATGAAGGTGAGATGGCATCGACGATGATGAACCAGCACCAATCAACATATCAATAAAACCCATAGTCTATGCAACTTCCAAATGAACTGTAGGTGGATCCTGATGTGCACTAGTGCTCGGCTGAGAGTGATGGGATCCTGGAACTTAATGACCTCTGCATATCAAATGATCTCTAACATGCTCTATTTTGATCCCATTGTCTGATGCAATGTTGGCATATGCCTCCAACAAGTCCTCAGCCAAACAATGCAGAGTCATGTGTGACATATCCCCTGTAAGTGCATCAAGTTGTGTAGGAGTAGGGATGCCAGCCACTTTAAAAGGATCCATGCTGGTCCACTGTGCTGAAAATGGCATGGATCAGGAATGTCTAGACATCAAATACTAACCTACATGATCATCAAATATCCTAGTGGTGGCAGCCGCAATGTCACCTACAGTGTCAATTGCTTCCTTTTGGGAAGCAATGACAACCTCATCTGCTATGGGGGCTAGAGCTAGGGTGAGATTAGGAGACCTCTCACCAACCAATACCCTAAACACTGGGGGTGGTCTATCTGCTCGACGATAGGTGGGCCTATTAGCAATCCTGCCATGCCCCTAACCAGCATATGGTGGAATGTCCAAGTAGTTAACTTTGAGGCCCAAATGGACCTCAGCATACAACTGCTAAACAAAATATAATGGAATCTGGTCATTGTTTGGGTATAGACCATGTGCTGCAAGAAATCGTGGGTAGATCAATAAGGCCATAGCATGATCAACACATCTAGTGACCTGGTATCCCCTAACCTTACGTACATTTTCATAAAATGGAAAAAAAGTGGCTTTTATCATTTCTTTGGTGACACAATCTTGTATTTGTTTAAGGGGAATGTCACCATGTACTTCTTCCCACATGCGAGAAAGAATAACAGTCACTCTATCTGAGGAATATGCACTAGTCCTCTCAAGTTCATCTTTTAGTTTTTTTGGACTATGCAATATTAACATGCATGGTTCACTATATATCCCCAGGTTTGCACCCTGTGGTAATGAATCTCTCAATTTTTTAATCTCATTACTAGTATTTGCAAACAAAGAATCTAGCGCAAGTGGAACATGATCTGAATTTTCCATGTTATATATATATATATATATATATACCTAAAAAGAGCAATGAGACTTTGGTAAATAATATATCTAGATAAAGGGAATAAAAATCTAAAATAGTTGTAATATTTCATCTACTCATCAATAATATTTTCATACCATTAACAATTTAAAAAGAATTGGAAGACAACTATAATCTATAACATAGCATCCTTAAATGGTTCAAATTTTAAATGAAAGAATGAAAGAAAGAATAAGAATACAAAGACTAGCATAAAATTATTTGAAAATAATTGGGGATAAATTTTTTTAATCTAATAGTTGTTAACATAAATTAACTTCAAAATAGGATTATGTAAGTGAAAAAAAAATTCTATTGCCTTCATTGAACCTAAATTTATCTAGTTAAGACATGTCTAAAATTAAGAATTCATTCTAGAATATCAATATTCCATAAGAATCTCATAAAGAGGATGAATTTAATGGAAGATAATATAAAATCCTCCATATGAGGATGAATTTTATCATTACAATATGAGTGAATCATCTCAATTATATAGCTAAGAACATCAAAAAATTATAGATTGGAAACCAAAATAATTAGACATTTATCATATTTTTATATGTATAAAGTTTAGATACCATCAAACTATTTAAACTTATAGATTGCATAAAGCTATAAATTAAATCGTTAAAACTAATTTATTAAGAATCAAATCTAATAAATTTTGACTTCATATTGCATACTTGTTATAAATATCTCACTAATCCAACCATACATTTTATATGTGTTAAAAAATATATAATTGTTATGCCCATAATTTTTCACTATATCTTGATGTGGATCTCCTTCAACTAGATCAATTAAAAATTATTTGTAATGTTGGAGGAAAATGGATTTAATATCATTAGAGTTGTCATGGAACTACCTCTCTTGATCAACGATAGATATTATCCACTCTCGAGAATGTAAATATGTTCAAGATAACTAAAAAATAATTTGTATCCCTTATATCCTCTCATCTAATGTAGCCTATCTCTTAATTGAGATCCTCTACCACAATTAAATTCAAATATTCTAAGTTTTATTTCAATGGAAGAAACCACTCATTGTAGAAAATTTATTAGTAAATGCTAAAGCAAAAATAAGTTTTTTTTTCTATTTGGATCCATATTTTCTTTCCATTCTAGATCTCTTTCTAGCCATATTCTTATTGTAAGATCATAGTAAGGTAGTGCAATAGATTTAATCGCATCATTCCACAATTGTATCCATTTACTATTTTGATGAGGTCTAAGAACATCAACCAAAGGGATATTAGGGAAGCAAGGTGATCAATTTTATTGAGGTGGGAAGTGTTGAGCTTGAAGGATAGATTATTAGGTATGAGGAATAAGAAGTTTGAAAAGTTTAAGAATTGGGAGGTGATATGTGAGATAGGTTTAATAGAATCTACTTAAATAAGGGTGTTTTGTGGAGAGGGGACAATGGAAAGAGAAATAATTAAGTTTTAATCTATCAATACAACTAAGTTTCCCTTAGTTCACCATCTCTTTAGTTGGTCCAAGTGAACTAGTAATCAGTATAAGAATATTTTTTTGTCTAAAATGGGATCTAAACCCCTCATGGTATTTCTAGTTAGGATGTAGGAATTCAATTATTTTTTAGAGAGTTTATGAGAACTAAACCAACTTGTATCTTGGTTTTTTCCACCATATCATATTCACCTCCTTGTAGCCATTTGGTCATAGGGAGGGCATGAAAATCCATTTCCACAAATTAACTTGAGATGAGGAGTCATTAGGCATACAATAAAGAGAAAATGAATAGGTATTCCTTGGATTAGTAACTGTAAGCACTAAGCACAATTGTCATTGGGATCCACTCCTAAATAGATGATAAACTTAGCCAAGTATTGGGAAAGGTGGATCAACCTTGCATCCTAATATTTTGATTTATTATTTTGTCCTCATATTAGGAAATGAGGCATCTCACTTTGTGTTGGTAGTTATTTGTCATTTGTTGAATGCTTCAAGGGAGGTGTCTAAGATGTTCTAAATGCATATAATATTATTATAGCTAAGCTATAAGATGAAACCCTCTTATGACTATAGAATATTTACAGTTTAAAGTATTGATCAACATTATGAAAAATCATAAGAAATCTTTTAAGAAATAGCAACTGTGTCAAGGAAAAAGATGTGGACATTTACAAGAACTTTTTTTTTTAAGAAAAAGGGGGAGACCACTTATAATTTTATTTATATATAATATTTTACATATAGCTGGTTCAGGCAGACATATTGGCAGGAAAGAACCAGCAAGAAAACCCCCAATTGCAGTCCGAGTAACAAATTTTACAAAATATCAAAAAGACTAGTGAGGTCTTAGTACAAATAACCAATTGTCTAATTACAATGTTACAAAATCACATTGGTTGAATACATCAGTACATATGCACATTCTCTTATGCACCCAAAATACCCAAAAGAAGACATCATACTAGATATACCCGTGACCCGAATACATAACATAGTGGAGATTACAAAACCTTACTAAACATAAGACTGATAAGCTAGGAAGCCACTTTCAAAAAGATGCAAATTTTCCACCAACATGTTGAAAGCCATTAATCGAGCTTTCTTTTGTTTCCACTTGTTTACCTTTGTGTTGGCGATCATGCTCAAATGAAGGTTTTGATTTGTTTTAATATCAGGCACATAAGGATAACAAAATTTCTTTTTGCATGAAGATGGAAGTTGCAAATCATGAATGCAAACATGACTTCTCAAGAAAGAAATGGCATGATATATTTTCTTTTTAAATCATCAATCTCCTCCATGGAAATGGAAAATCTGTATCTATTTAGAACTTGGTAGAGATGTGAAGAAGTGTCATACATTGTGGATAATAACATGCCTTGGAATATGTGAACATAGGTCTCTTCTTATGAAACAAAACCTTCTTTGAATAATTAACATTAGAAATTAATACAATTTGGCGAGCATATTGTATAATCACACTAGAAACCAACAATGGAAGATTGAGAGTCTCAACTAAGAATTCCACCTTATAGATAACATTCATACTAGAAGTCAACAACAAAAGACCAAATTTCATAAATAAAGTTCATGTGTTGTATATCATGCCTTTGAGGGGTCCACAAATACCATGAGCCTTTTGAAATCCTTCTCCATCTAAATGCATCCATTCCAAGACCATTGGGAGGTGGGTATACAATATGAGCCAAGTATTAATTTCTAATGTTAATTATTGAAAGAAGGTATATAAATTATTCGAGCATCTTAATTCTCATACATAGTTACATCTTAGTCAATTTCTCAATGTATGAGTTCCATATATTTGTAAATTTTTTCTTAATATAAAAACATATTTTATTTCATTAAAATTAACCTATCTATTCCATGTTACAAAGGATGCTCTTATTTTAAATTATAAGTATATAATTCAAAATTAATTAGTAATTTTCAAGATAGAGGACACACAATTTCTTTAGTTAAAATAAAATAATATTCTTATTTCCATGTGAGATTTATGTAGAATGGTAGTTTGATGTCTCAAAAATATTTCTTTCATATATACTAATTTTTTTATCATTGTACATTATGATTGAATCATCTCAATTATATATCCAAGCACATCAAAAATTTATAGACAATTGGAAAGAAAAATAATCCACATTTATCATATTTTTGTAAGGTGTTCGAAAAGACTAAAAGTTTCCCTAGAAAGAACTAATTAAGGAATAAAAAAATGGAAAGTGTCTACCTCATTGTATGTTGACCTTTCCCATATAAAAAGATCATGGAAATGCTAAATGAGTTGATATAAGAATTTTTAAGAATGAAGACACAAAATTCATAACACTAATCCTAAAAGCAACAAGAAAGGCAATGAATAAAATCTTCCTAGTTATTTTGAAAGAAACTTTAAAAGCTTCTAAATCCCCTTCACACCCCTTTCTAAATGAAGATAAAATAAATAAGTTACCAAATATTTATTAGAGTTTAAGGTGGTGATTTTAATATGATTTGAGAATAAATAAGATAAATTAGATGAAATCAAGTTTTGTTGTAAAGGTGATGAATTTTGGGGGAATAAGATGAAAATAATTTTGAACCTAGTTGACTCATTAAATGGCAATAAGATATATTTTAAAGGGGCTTTATTTAAAATATGTAATAGTTAGATATGTACTAATACATTATATTCTCTATTAGATAGTTATTTCTTCCATAAACATTTCTTACAATCTTATAATTTATTAATAATAGTGATGTGTGCATGTCCCTAAACACTCTTTGATAACCACACTATTAATGTTTCTATTTTTACTAGAGGATACTCTAATTGAAAAGCGTGTAAAGAGGAAGGGTTAGTTAACCTTGATATTAATGCAATGAAAGGTGGGATTATCTTGATGGTATCAAAGTTATCTTAAAGATATATGGGTGCTGTCATAATAGTGGTTTACAATTCTTGAGAGGAACAAATTTTAGTTGAAATCACATATTTTTAGAAAATATAATGATTTAAGCCTTAAAAAGTTCCATTTTAAGGATTCCAATCAAAGAGGGTTTGATCAAATCACCTTAGATCAAACCCCCTTGGATAGAACCTCGCTAGTTTTAAACCATACCTATAAATGCGTCTCCTTTACACCTATCAAAATGCTGATAAAAAATCACTTTTGATTTAGATTTTGGGGGATCAAATGAATTCATTTAAAATTTATTTCAAATGATTATGGTATTCCTCAGAACAAGCTAACCAATGAATATAATTTTAATATGTTTTGGTTTTGTTATGTATTTATTTTTTAAGTTTTATCAAACATAGGTTTTTCACCGAAAATGAATTTCCTTTTTCTTCACATGTTTAAAAATAGAAGATTATCAAAAAAAAAATTGAAAAATATGAGTGCACCAGATATTGAAGTCCTTGATCCAACAAAAAAATAAAATAAAATTTTGACATATAAAAAAAAATTACACGTTATACAGTCGTGATGTGTCTGAATTGTAATTCATTTGAGTTTGAAACTTGATTAAGGAAAAAAATATTCAATAGAAAACTATCTAACCAAGTGGAAGCACTAGATATCAAAGTTACAAATCTAAATTTGAAAGAATTAGAATTTTATCCTTCATGGAAAAAAAGTTATGCATTATACGGTGTGCGTCACTTTTTAAAAATGTTGTTTTCTGAAAAAAATCTATTTTCCTGGGAGATGGAAAAAGAAGTGAAATTTGATTCCAAAAAATTTGAAAAAAATATTTTTAGAATCTACAGACAAAATTTTATGAGACTCTAGTTTGCACCATCTTCAAATTCCTCACAGTTTAGCCGCTATAGGTTCCCGAATGTGAAGATTTAGTTAAAAATAATAATTTCAGTGTCCAGTTTGGCCAAAAATTGTAAACCACTATTATGGGATCACCCATATTGAAGGTTTTTCTTCTATTCCTTAATACATTTAATGAAATATAATGAATATGTGTTATCCTATAAAAATATGTATAGCATTAAGGATAAAATTTAGACTTTAAGTTGAAAGAAAATGTTAAATATTTAGAATAAAAATGGTGGGGATGGAATACAAGCTTCAAGAATCTCCTTGTAATTTAATTAATTGTAATAATAAATGATTAAAATTAAACATGAATGGATATGTCACCAATAATTTTTAGATAAAATGACTAAAATTAGAGCCAAGATATCTTAGTACAAGTATTAGGATAAAGGTATCAAATTCTTATTCAATGTAAACATAGCCGAGTTTGATAGATAAAAAGTTGGCCCCATTAGTACTAGGGGAGCATTGTCTAATGAGATTAAGTTGACACTATTCAATTTTTAGAAGTTAGAACCCTAACATTTATGAGGCTTGTAAAATAGAACCTTATTAGGAAGAGTAGGAGAGGAGAAATGAACCCATAATAATTATACTTATATTGAATAAAAATAATAATAGTGTTTAACCATTTCAAAATGTTAAATTTGTTTCACTATGATGATCAATAGCTAATTTGTACAAGGAGGCCACAATTTATAGGGAAATGAAGACTACATAAGAGGAGAATTTATAACATAGTAGCTTGGTTGTAGTTGTTTCTTTAGTATTAACTATTTTCTCTTTTTTCTTTTGTTGTTGAATATTTTATTTGATCTCTTAAAACTTATCAATGGTACTTGATCTTCATAATGATTATTTTCTTCTTTTCCAATTATTATCATCTTAGAAGGAATAGCATTTCAATTTAGAGTAGGGAGAAATGTATTTTTCTTTTAAAGTATTTAAAATATTATACTTATTTGATGGTTCCTTCTTAACCTCTTCCACTCCTTGGAAAAAATTATCCAACCACTTGAATCTCCTTATATTAATCAATTTACTTCTATGATTTATGTATGTGTTTTTAGTGATTTACTCTTTATCCTTTCAATTTATTCATGATATACTTTAATATAGTTATAACAAGTATATAATAGTTTTTCATAATTGGATATGCCTTAAGAAACTCTTTAAATGTGAAATTATTTGATGAGGGAAGATATAAATTAAGGTTATTCTTTCTTACTTACCTCATGCTCATCCATATTTTTTGTCCATAAATATCTCAAATCAAATTGGATTTTGCAAAGAGGATAGCTATATTTTAAATATTCGCTCTTAGTCAAAGCCATTTATTTCTTTGTACAAATTTAAAATTGATTTATGTAATTTAATTTTTAATAGTTTTAACATGGATATATGAAGAATAGTTTTAAATATATATATATATAGTAAAGTGGACATATTTTTATATTTTCCTA
The DNA here is from genome assembly GCA_007258455.2 of Sequoia sempervirens. Lineage (NCBI taxonomy): Eukaryota > Viridiplantae > Streptophyta > Pinopsida > Cupressales > Cupressaceae > Sequoia > Sequoia sempervirens. The sequence continues at coordinate 10,706 of VDFB02201131.1, read as the reverse complement.
ATGTACTAGAAAATTTAATAATACCTTCATTCCTTCTAATCCTAATAGAACTATTTTATTATACATTTCATTCAAATAATCTAGTTTCTTTCCTCTAAATTTATTCTTGGATTCATACATTTAGTTCACCAACCATTTTTGGAGTAATGTCATAAGACTCAAAGGAAAAATATGAAGAGCTTTATCCAAGTTTCCATTGTATGCACCCTAAAATTTATATCATGAACTGTTTGATATACTTTATCAAATAAATTTGTTTTAATGAATTGTTTGATATAATGCCTCAAATAAATTTCCAATAGTGTTTTTTAGGGAGTATGATAGAAATAGTGTTTTTGATATAATGCCTCAAATAAATTTGTTAATGAACTATTTGATATAATGCCTCAAATAAATTTGTTAATGAATTGTTTGATATAGGGTGCATACAATGAAACACTATTTCTATCATACTCCATAAAAAATTACCATGAACTGTTTGATATAATTCCTCAAATAAATTTATTAATGAACTGTTTGTTATAATGCCTCAAATAAATTGGAGGTGCCCTAGTAGAAATGTATACAAAATGTGGAAGCATAGACATGGCATGTATCGTAGAAATAATGTATGTTGAAAATGCTTTAGAAGCTTTTAAAAAAATGTAGTTTCAATTCAACAAATTTGAAAAATGTTGCATTTAGGGTTTCAAAATTTGACAAACAAATGCATTTTAAACTCTACGAAATTCAAATTTCACATACCTGGTGCTCGATATGCAAGTTGGGATGACAAAATTTGGAGAGACGAAGTTGACTTTGAGTTCACCAGAGAGATGAAGTCATTTTCAGATCACGTTCTCTGTTCACTGCACACACAAGCACAGGGAAAGCAACTAGTAAAAAGTGAAAATGACAGTCGAAAATGACAATGTTTTTTTTATGTTTTATTTAAGGGGGTTCAGTCGAACCCATGTTCAACCGAACCCCTTTAAATATTATTATTTTCATTTAGGGTTTGGGGGTTCAATCGAACCAATGGTTCGACCGAACATATTATGTGGTTCAGTCAAACCATTGGGTTCAACCGAACCCATTGATTTTGGGGAAAGGAAAAAAATTGAAATTTTCTTCCTCTAAAAATTTGTAAACCACTATTGTGGTTTGACCCCCCTCTCAATTACATTTTTGTGAACTCGACGTGAACCATTTTGGGTTCCATTTTGTGATACTGATAGTTCCTTTCCTCGTATTCTAGGAGTGTTGTAGGTGTGAGTGTTGTGAGTATGTTGCCTTACAACCCAACCTACGACCCCTAGTTGGCGTAGTTGGAAGGTTATGAAGGTGTTGTATAACAAAACCTTAATTAGGTCACTGTCTTATCCTTTAACCTTTAGGGACTCTGTGGAAGTATCATCTAGTGTGCGTAATGGCCTCCTCCCCGCATCAACCTATCCCCTTTGCGCAACATGTGGACAGTAGTACTAATATAACCTTTACTTCACAGGACCTGTCGATGGCTTTTAATAGAACCATCTCCTCTCTATATCCCTGGACAGATCAATGGGAACATCGTAGCGGGTGTTCTCATTGATCTGACATGACAAGTAAACATAATAATTGAGGAGATCATGTTGATTAACTTCTTACATAAAGATGGGTATGATGCACCTGTGAGTACCATCTACATAGATGACGAGCTTTCCATGCCCCCTTTGGGTAGTATTGTCCTGTCGATCTTGGTTGGACCTAAATCTATGAAACTCTTGTTATGAAGCTGGGTATCCCTTGGTTGGTGGCTATGAATATGGTACCCTCAGTTGTGCGTAAATGTTTAAAATTTATCCACAAGGGTTTCGTACATGTAATTCATGACACCAGTTATAAACCATCGGTTACTCATGGTAGCTACTCCTTGGAATACTCTTGGCCTACGCTTGTTGGTCCTCTTCTACTTATGACATACCTTCTACATCGAACGTATCAAAAATATAAGAAATGGCACCTAAGGCCAAAAGTGAGATACCCTCTATCACCTTATGCTATTTCACATAAGGCCTGCTTAAAAGATGATAGTGATGCCACTAAGGCGCATAAGAGGGAAGAAGAGAAGTGGTCTCAAGATCCTCTTTCTTCCTCCTCTACTAGTCAGCCTGATGCTTCTTCTCACTCTACTATGGTACCACCAAATTCTACTCTGCATTTGTAAAAGAACCCTATAGTGCCCACTTGGAGAAAGCCTAAGCATCCTGCATTCGAACTTCTTGTTTTACTGATGGAGCCTAGACCCATTCAATATAATGGGAAGAAGGTCTCTCATGGAGAGTCCTCTTTGTCTTGACCTCAGCAGCCTCCTACTGCCCCTTCTCCCAAAGCAGTGAACAGGAAGAGGTCTGTTGTCAAGGCTCTTGAGCTGACTCCCCCCACTGCTCCTCAACCTCTTCCTCCTGCTCCCATTCAGGAATCCATTCCTCTATCAGAGATGGTCGTAGTGGATGTTCCCATGGTTGAGCAAGAGCTTTATGTTCCTTTACAACCTACGGCCTCCAACTCAAAGAGTCATAGAAACCACCTTGCACATGAGCGCAAGCACCGGTGAAAGGATCTCTTGGCTGAGCAGGCTACCTCACAAAGGAAGGAAGAAGAGAGGACCGCCCCTGCTTCAAGGCCTCTTGCAGTGTCTTCCTCTCCCCTTCCTTTTGCTTCTCTTTAGTCTAGTCTTGTGTTGCTTCTGACTTCCGTTGCGAGTATGAATGCACCTAACCTTAGGGGAGTACAGGTGTTCATCACCCTTTTGGTGGAGCTTCCTTTGTTGATGTCTATTTTAGATATCCCGCCTTTCCCGAAGCCCATGGATATGATTAATACCTCGATTGTATCTTTAGGAACCTAAAAATGACATAGGCCTGCAAGCTTTATTGTTTACCACTTTCGCCCTAGCATAATTATGACATTTAATTATGTCCTTGGTCCACATTCGACTATTGATTAAATAATTTATAATTGTTTAATTAATTCATGTCTTTATATTATTCATGATTATTAAATAAATAAATTTTATTTATTTATTAAATGTCATTAATTGTCTAAGTCTTCCCTTAATTAAATAAATTTTTTAACTTATTTAATTGCCCTTCGTCATATATTTCTTCCTGATTATTAAATAAATAAGTTTTATTTATTTATTTAATATGTCACTAACTGTCATAATTAAATGAATTGATTAATTTATTTAATTAATTAATCTTATCCACTAAATTAAATAATTATCTTTAATTATTTAATTGTCAAAATAATATTCCTCTCATTTTAAATAAATGAAATTATTTAAAATCATCACTTTCTTACTGTCAGTCCATTTTGGTAAATAATCGAAAAAGATTATTTATTGTCTCACAAAATCATTATTTTGAATTAATTTAATTCAAAATGGTAACTAATCTTCCAAAAATCAAGTAATCGGGTAGATTCTTGATTTTCCAAATCTGATCTTCAGTCCAACTCTTATCTTCTTGATTTTTCGAATCTCACAAATCAGGCAGTTTTATCTTCTTGATTTTTGAAAATCTTTATTTTCTAAATTGATTATCTCATTTATTCTCCACCTCCAATTTGATTTTCTTAGATGACATCTCGACCACTCACTTAAGGATTTTTCCCTAACCTTGATTAGGGATTGTCAAATTAAATCTTGTCCGCTGATTTTAGGTCTTTGTCAAAAATAATCTCATCCATCCATTCAAAATGGCATTTTCTATAAAATGCCATTTTGCTCTCATTTCTAGATTAGACGCACATAGATTACAATATTATGGAATATTAATACTTAGATTAATTTGGCATTTTAGAGTCATTTTTATCATAGTCATTTAGGCATAGGCATTAGGCATTTGTGCAAATCCTTCAAAGCTTGGTGTAGGACATAGACATTTATTTGCAGATTGCTCACTCATCAAATTTGAGGGCAACATGTCAACCAGCAAGCAAGGAGGTGTTACAAAGGTGAATCATGGAGGCTGCAACAACTATTTGGTATACTTGTTTCATTAACATTTGCTTCCTTTGTTCTTTGTAATTACTTTGGGTTTTTTCTTTCTCATTGATTTGATAACTTGAATCTAATCCTCAAAATAAATCCATTGATATAGTATCCACTGCAATTCTTTCCTCCTCTTCATCCACACCTCTAGCCTCATTTATGGGGAATTCATCTCCTTCAATGAAGAAAAAGGTGGAGTGTGGTCCTTCTAGTAGTAAAGGACGTAAGAGGAACCCACCTTCACAAGGTGGTCCCATGCTGACTTGTTCTGACCTAGTGATGAACCAGTCCCAACTTCCCCTGAGTTCATCACCACTCTTGAGTCATTCGGTGAGCCTAGTGGTGAATCTCAGGTGCAACCTACCCTATCCACTAAAGTTAAACATGATGCTCCTGTGGGGTGCATGTTTAACTCTATGGATGAAGTTCTCGCCTTGTCATCGATCTTTGCAAAATCGATGACACTATCTCCACAAGAGCTCGGCGAAGAAGACATTGCGGGGCCTTCTTCCTTGGCCCATGTTGTGGGAGGGTTAGACGCTCCTCCTCTTAACATCCCACCACTGCAAGCTCATCCCCCTTCCCCTACAATGATCTAGAATGGGAAGCGGACGACCTCTTGGTCGATCAGTGTTACAAGGAGGCCTCTTCTTGATCTTGTGTGTGTGTGTTTTGTGATGTGTTCCCCCATGCTCATGCTATGTGTGCCTAGATGACCCTGTCACCCCTATTGGTGCAAAGCGTTGGGGGCATTTAGGCTTCCCTCCCATGTTGACCCAATTTTTTAATTTTTACTTTGTTCTCTCGTGCATTCTTCACATGGTCTGATATAGTAGGGGGTTGATGACAGTTCATTTATATACTATTATTATACATATATATATATATGAGCGGTTCTAACCTCAAAATATCAGGCTTCCCCTATGTCCTTTGTTTGTGTTTTTCTTGTTTTCCTTCCCTTTATCTTTCACTTCTTTGCTTGAGTTGTTCCTCTCATGTGTGAGAGCGCTTTTCTTCAACATTTCAATTTTTAGAAAATGCATCCATTTCCAATGAATCTTTTCTAGAAAACCTTTGCAAATCTTTCTTCAGAATCACATTCTCAACTTGGAGCCCTAACGGAACATGTTTCCTTCATCATGGGTTCATAAAGAAAGGACTTAGAAACCTTCCTCCGAAGCGGGAATAACTTTGACCTTCCCCTCGCATGGAGGCATATTCTTCATTTTGAATTCCTTTATGAAGTGAACATCTTTCAAAAGGATCCCTTGATGATGGATCAATTTGAGAAATAAAATATCTTCGGGTGATTCCACAAAGTCAGTTTACAATTTCTGGGAGATCCTGATTTTTGCTAAAATCACATATTTTTAGAAAATATAATGATTTAAGCCTTAAAAAGTTTCATTTAAAGGATTCCAATTGATGAGGGTTTGATCGAACCACTTTAGATCAAACACCCTTGGATAGAACCCTGCTTGTTTTAAACCATACCTATAACAAAGTATCCTTTACACCTATCAAAATGTTGATAAAAAACCACTTTTGATTTACCTTATGGGGGATAAAATGAATTCATTTAAAATTTATTTTTTGTAAGTATGTAGTCCTTATTATAATTTTCCCAAAAAGTATAATTTTAAATAAATTTAATTTAATTATTATATTTATTTTTTATTTCTTGTGAATGTAAGTTTTTCACTGAAAATCAAGCTCTCTATTCTGCACATGTGGAAAAATAGAAGATTATCAAAAAAATTTGAAAAATATGAGTGCACTAGATATTGAAGTCCTTGATCCAACAAAAAAAAATTCAATTTCGATACATACAAAAAAAATTATGTGTTATACGGTCCACCTATGTCTAAATTGTAATTGATTTAACTTCAAAACTTGACTAAGAAAAAAATATTCAATAAAACACAATGAAACCAATTGGAAGCACTAGATATCATAGTTACAAATATAAATTTGAAAAAATTAGAATTTTATCCTTCATGGAAAAAGGTTATGTGTTATACGGTGAGCGTCACTCCTTAAAAATGTTGTTTACTGAAAAAAACTAGTTTTCAAAGGAGATGGAAAAAGAAGTGCAATTTAATTCCAAGAATTTTGAAAAAAACATATTCAGAATCTACAAAAAAAATTTCACAAATTACTAGTTTGCATCATGTTCAAATTCCTCATGGTTTAGCCACTATAGGTGCCCGAAAGTGAAGATTTAGTTAGAAAAAATTATTTCATTGTCCAATTTGGCCAAAATTTGTAAACCAGTATTGTGGGATCACCTCTCCTTTTGAACTATGCATGCCTTGAGTGGACCCCTTCTTCACAACGAGTTCCTAAGGGACCCTTTTGAAAGTCTTCCAAATGTTGACGGTCTATGCGACTGTCTACCTACTCGCCTACATGGCCGCTTCCTAACTCTGCAGAGTCTACTTTCTTAGGTTTCCTCCATGTGAGAGATCTTGGGGGATACCTCCCTGGAGGTTTGAGAGCCTATAGGGCACTTCCTTTGAGCTTCCTCGATGCGAGAGATCTTGGGGGTGGCTCCCCTATAGGTTTACGGGTCTATAAGGCACTTTCTTAGGTTTCCTCCATGTGACAGATCATGGGGGTTACCTTCCCTATAGGTCTACAAGTTTCGAGGGTGATTCCTTGGGTATTCTTCATGCGAGATATCTTGGAGAATACCTTCCCTATAGGTCTGTGGGTCTATAGGACACTTTCCTGGCTTCCTCCATGTGAGAGATCTTGGGGGACACTTCTCGGGTATCCTCCATGTGAGAGTTCTTGGGGGACACCTTCCTTGCAGGTCTGTGGGCCTATAAGGTGCTTACTTCATGGGGCTTCCTTCATGTGAGAGATCTTGGGGGTTGCCTCCTTGTAGGTCCATGGGCCTATGAGATGCTTTATTTCTTTAGCTTCATAGTTCTAAGAAGCTATGGATTCCTTCGTTTTCCCTGCACCTTCAGGCTCGTCAGATCATGGTCTACTTCCTCAATGGTTTAGGTTTACATTTCTAACTTTATTCATTATTCGATCTATTTTACCGAAGCACTCGTTAGTATTCGTGCTCGCTAAAGTGGGGGAAAAATGTATAGGAGTGAATTTGCACCCCTTATGCAAATTCCTCTTTTGCCTCTCTCCACTTTAGAGGACCAAGTTCAGAGGCTTAATTCTACCTAAGCCCACTACTTTCATTCCACCTGGCACTTGTTTTGAGCGTCGGTGGGGGAATTTATGTTGGGGATGCCCACATTTCACATAGACATCTTCGTAACATGCTTATGTCCTTGGCAGATTCTTGCGTTTGAACCTACAGAGGCTTACACTTTTCATTGGCAGTCAACTTGTAACGCCCCCTTTGGCCAACCAACCGGAATATGGCCATTTTCTTCATCTCTCCTTCAAATTCCCTCCTTCTACATGCATTTCAACTTCTTCCAAGCTTTTAGATCAACTTCTTCACACTCTTGCACTCACTTCTTACATTCCCAAGCATTCTAGTAACACTTTTGCACTCCTTAGCAGCAACAACTTCACTCCATCACTTCAATAGAGCAAGTTTGGGACAACGCCATTGTAGGAGAGGCTCGAGAACTCTCATTCTCTCCTCCATTAGCCTTGAGTGCTCTTGGTGGAGGTGGTAAGCTTCCCATTCCTCTCCTCTATTACTTGGTTGAGTAAGTATATTTATTGTTTTGTAGTGTTCTAGTGTTCTTCATTACATTACTTTTTTTATCATACTTGCTTTCTTCGATGTTTGTGGAGGTGGAAAAACTTAAATGAGGGTCTGCCTCAATAGCCACCCAACATTTTTCCTCCTCTTTGTGTGTAGGTGGACGTTCTTTTGGAGAGCTAGCTAGCGAAAAAAATTCTTTGTGAGATCATTCTTGGCACCCTAACGCTCGCATTTTTACTTTATCATAGTAGAGAATGTTTTGTTTACTTAATAGCATCATTTTGGACCTTTAGTGGTAGTTAGCTAGGATGTTAGCTTGTTTTCCTAGGTTTGACCTTGTCTCTTTAGTTGTCTGGTCGTACCACTAATACATTTGACTGCAAAATATGATGAAACTGTCCAAAAAAATATGTAAAATTCGATGTTCATCAGGTGCTTGTAAAATTTGATGTGTAATTTCCAATTTTTTGAAAGTTTATCCCCGATGTTCTTCGAAATTTCTATGAACCTGGGGTTCGTCGAAATGTCAACTATTATTTTCATTGAATTTTTGACAAACATGAAAAATTAAAAAAAATCAAATTGTGGCCGACATAAAGAAAAGTGAGTTCACGCATGATTTATTGTGACAGTGTTTTGCTCTACTTGAGATAGTTTGTGGAGAACTAAGGACGATTTTCTTAGAAAAAATCTGAAAAAATTCAAGAAGATATCACCAGGTTGACGGTAGTCATTGTCTTTTTGCAGAATTTAGTTGTGAAGTTAGATTTGTAGTTCCAGGTTTGAAAATTATATTTTAAAGCAACATCTCATCAGATTTCATTTTTAGAGGTTAAGGGTTTTGAGAATGTTGTGTTGAATCACCATAAGATCACAACAGAGGAACAGATTCTTGTGACTGTGATTATGTGATCCATAACTCTATTGGTCATGTGTCACAGTTGTGCTATAACAAATATAGGATGCATTCATGTGTGGCCCAAGTTTAATGTGGCTATGTTGTGATAGAAATGGAGGCAATCATATAATATAGTTAATTCAAGTTGTATAATGTAGGTGTCAATCATCAGTGGGTGCATTCAGGTTGTCTCAAGTTTAATGTGATAGGATGTAATTATAGCATGATCAAGAGTGATTACCTCTTGCTGCAATTAAAACTCCTATAACTCTGGGTTGATAGTAGAGTGGTTGTGTTATATCAATTAAGTGTATCTACACAAACTCCATATTTAATGGGCTATTCTAGAGAGTGATCAAGATTTCTAAACCTTATGAATGTTACTGACATATATTTGCATAATCTAGAAATTCCTTCAGAGGCTTTTGAAGCATCAATGTATCCTATAGGGTTTAGAATAATTTCTTTTAATTAAAAAAAATAATAAATAAATGATGTATTTCCCCAGAATTAGATAATGTGGAGATCTCCCACCCTCTCTAGCACACTATCCCTCTTTGCACTCCCCAGATTCATTACTCCAAATTTACTAGGTTTTGTACGTGACATCTTTAATATCTCTTCATGACCATGGCTTTAAATAGATCTTTAGTATTTCTTTTAATCCTTTTCACGTAACCCTTGAGTTCCATAATCCACCTTCACCCTTCTAAGAATGTCTGCTTGGGGACTGCATAGTATGCATATAAAGAAAGTCCCCCATACCTGCCATTGTTCCAAACCACCACTCACTTTGCTTTAAAATGTTGCCTAAGGGGCACAATAGCATTGTTTTAAAATCTGTCGTTGATTGACCATTAAGCTCACCAATTTCTCATCATGAAGATACAATGAGATTTTTGTCTTGAAACTCAAGGCATTATGGAAGATAACATTGTGAATTGTTTTTTGTGTACGATTCAATTTTCTTACACATTTACTGCTTTGCTAACTTCCTTTAAGACTGGGTATTGCACCCTCAGCTGCAATCTCAAACAGCTCACTCACTATCACTTGAAGATTCCTTTCATGAGCATCCTTCTATAAAATCAAACTATGCCCTATAGATTGCCTACTTACTAGCTAGGACTCATTGTTTCATGGTATTGTAGTTCTTAAGATCCTTCAACCTTATTGACACTACTTCACAGTCCACAAGGTATTATTCACTATTTTCCCATCTTTGGTGAGTCTCAAAACACTGCTCAAAAATGCAATCCACTACCTCCATTATACAATATTAATGGCTAAAAAGAAACATTGAACCTATGATTACCACTGTTACTTCATTTGGAAAGTCATTCCCTGATTGCATTTGCCTTGTCTAACACTACCAAAAGCATTTGAAAAACCCTTAAGGTCAGCAAGGGGGTAAGGAAACTCACTGTTAAAATCTCCACTTTACTATGCAAGGTTTTAAATTTATTATCTTGTCACTGCTTAGCCTCTTTTTTACTTTCACATCTCAAGTGACTGCCATTCTTCTTACCATAGATTGCATTTACAAATGTCACTAAGCTACATAGTGTGCTTGTTATTGGCTACAATCTTTAGATTGCAAGATTTTGTTATTACCTACAATGTCTCAATCTTTCTGGTATTGCAACCTCACTAATCTGCTATAGTTATTGTTTATGTTTCTATGGAGGCCTAGGGTTTGTATCCTAATCATGCTCTTACCAATGCTTTTGTTATTTTTTATTAGGGCTCTCTTAATGTCGAGGGCCCTAGGGATAAGCTAGTCATAAGAAGTGACACATTGCATCTTTAACTAAAAGGATAAATCTGTATTGACATTAGCAATGATGATTCTGACTCGTTGCTCCTTAGGAATGGGTCACTTGCTCTTACTGGCTCGCTACCTCCATTGTTGTAAGAATTTTGTGATCAAGTTCAATATTCTGATTTTAGGAGTCTTAACGGTTGGAAATCATAGTAAAATCAGAATTTAATAAGATTTGGAATTAGCATTGTAAAGTGTTTTTTGGGGTCATTAACTTCAGACTATCTTCTCTTTTGCAAGGGTGGTTGCATACCAAATTTTTTTGGTGTAAAATATCAGAATT
>VDFB02201130.1:0-47685 GCA_007258455.2 Sequoia sempervirens | reverse complement strand
CTAAGAGGAATGCAATATGCTAATATAGATCACACTCACAAAGGGCATCACAGCGAATGTCATCCACAAAGCGACAAACACATCGTATGAAGTAAGAAGGCTGCACTAAGAACCAACAAAAGGAAAATGACAAAGAATAATGCTAATGTATACCCCCACTTTAAAGGAATTTATAAACATCATATTGTGAGCAATTACTTTAAATTAGCCAATGAAAAATATAAAAAAGAAAGAAGACATGAGAGCCAACTTGCAAAGCCCTATGCCAAGTCCTAAGTTTTTGAGTAAAGTTGCACCATGTGAGGGAAAAAGACAAGATAGGGGTTGCCCCAAAAATGGAAGAACCAAACATATAAGGGATCTATGGATTTTTTGTCAGTATGTTCTTTTCTACAATGATATTTTTAGAGAGCTTGGAACTGTCATCATCCCCCAAATACACATAGAACTGAAAGAATGATAAAAAGAGCGCAAAAACAAAGGAATTTTTTTTGGGTCAACATGGAAGAGACATAAGGTGTCTTGACACCTTGAGTCATCCCCAAAATGAAAGCACAAGAAAAATGAAAAAGAAAAGGTGAAAGAAAAGGGAAAAATATTTTGGGTCAACATGAAGGAGACATGAATGTCTCAATGCCTTGCGTCATACCCAAAAGGAAAACACAAGAAAAAGACAAAGATGAAAAAGGAAAAGGAAAAGAAATAATTTTGGGTCAACATGAAGGAGATATGGATGTCTCAATTCCTTGCGTCATCCCCAAAACGAAAATATAGGAAAAAGACAAATTTGAAAAATGAAAAGGAAAAGAAATCCTTTTAGGTCAACATGAAGGAGACATGAATGTCTCAATGTCTTGTGTCATCCCTAAGAGGAAAACACAAGAAAAAGAAAAAGATGAAAAAGGAAAAGGAAAATAAATCCTTTTGGGTCAACATGAAGGAGATATGAATGTCTCAATGCCTTGCGTCATCCCCAAAAGGAAAACACAAGAAAATGACAACAATAAAAAGGCGAAAGCAATGCACACCATTGAGAAGAATGAAGGTACAAATAGAAGAATGTTATAGAGAGAGAATATCAAATAGAACACCATGGGGGATCACATTATGCACATGCAAAAGGAAAAGAAAAAGAAAATTCAAAATAATAGTAAGGAAAATGCAAGTCAACCTACGAACAAGTCATCCACCTCCCAATCTTAGTCTGTATAAGCAGAAGGTGAAAGATAAACCAAAGGGACAACAAAAATGCACTATTAGGACAAGGCTAACAATTGCTTTCCCCCACTGAGTGTGAGACAAGAATGAGCTAAGGTAGGTGTGTAAGGAAAATTAGATGTAGAACAATTCTCCTAATGTCAATACCTCAAGAAAGAATGTAGATATACTTTTAAATTTTACAACTACAGTCCAATTAAGATGCACTATGAAACAGATAATAGAAACAGAGTATTTGACAATCACACATGAACACTAGATATACGTGGGAAAACCCTTACGGGAGAAAAACCCACCACACCAAGAGAAATCACTTTGTATTATAGTAATGGAGATTACATACAAATGACAGACTTATCTTTCTGGCGTCTGTTTACAACATCATTCACCATGAACAATCTTGTATAGGAACCTTCAAGTTACAAACTTTACAGAATAAAGTACATCTACTGATCATTCAATCACCCAACAATCCGTCGATGCAACCAACCGATCACAAACTACAATCACTGAGTATATCCATGTCGATCTTTGTCTGTCAAGCTTCCTCACAGAATCGTCACAAGGAATAGACTCCCAACAGTTCCAATTCGAATCCTCTAATTGGCCGAATACTAGCCACGTAGATAGTCATTGCTCAGTCAGAAGAAACAAACTTTGTTGGCATCTTAGTGAGACACTAATAGTGTCTCGCCGATGCCACAAGACCTTCATATTGATGTTGCCAAGAGTTTCACCAAGCTTACAACATGTATCAGCTTCAGTTTTCCTTTCGGCAAGACTATCGCTCTCGCCAAGACATCCCAACGAGCCTTCTTGAGTTACATCGAGTTCAGGAGACTATTGCTAAGACTTCCTTATGTCACCAGGACCTCACACTGACATTCTCCACATGTATTGCTATCGCCCAGACTCATCGCTTTCAGTGAGACGTTATACCAATGAGATCACAAGTCATATCGAGCTCCAAAGAATAGTCGACAAGACTTAATATTATCACCAAGAGGTTTCATCGAGATAACAAATGTTACTCTAAAGACTTAAGTCATACTGAGCACCATAGGATAGTCGGCAAGACATATCACCTTCACCAAGAGTTCATATCGAACATATACATGTTACACCGAAGACTTCTCATCATCGACAAGACATTTCATTCTCGCTAAGATGTCTCTTTGAAACCCTTTGTGTTACCCCGAACGAATGCGGTCAGTGTGACTTTCTCACATAGGTAAGACTTCTTACCGATAGTATTTCTCCTGGCGAGAGTTTCCTCGATGACTTTAAACCAAATGTTGTTGATGAGACTTTAACTCTTCGCTGGGACTTCTCACCGAGTCGCTATAAGTTATCCTGAAGCCCGTGGTCTCCATGAGTCTCCCCGATACACGATTGAATGGCCTATCAGCCAAAGATCTCCATGAGCGCTAAGAGGTCCCAACTACTACTCAATGTCACAGCAATAGACTCCACAGTGAAAGCATTCGATAACATAAACTAGGTCACAACGACCTATACAAAACATGATGTTCCAAACTGCTAGTCGACCAGACATAAGAGCTGTCACATCGACTTGACTCTAAAGAGGTTTCAGCCTATATTGATTGAGGCATATTTCCAACAAGGTGATGGGAAAGAACATGTAATATTGATAATGCAACATTTTATATATATTACATGACAAAGAGTAGGAGAGTATGTTATGTGATCACTAGATAGCAGTTATTGCCATCAAAGTGGTACTTGCTCAATATTTATTTCAATGCACAACACTCATTAGTAAGTTATGTCCAAGAAATTGATGATATGCAGAATGTGGAACTTTTGCATCTTTAGGATATAGAACAAGTCAGTTCATAGGTGGGAATAATATTAATCCTTAGTTGAGAAGAATTTGTAATTTTCATTCACTTTTAGGTGGTGGGCAAGGAGACTTTAGTTTTTTAAACTTGTAAGGCCTCTTGTGTTTTCTAGATTCACCCTTTTCTTTGATTGAAGGAGGAGGACCCAAAGTGATCATCTCATCCATGTCATTGTTATTAATCAATCGTTATTCTCTAGGAAGAAGGACATTGAGATCAGGAGGGAAATAAAAGATCATCGTTCTGTCATCTCAAAGCCTTAAATATTCTCTAGGCTTGTTGTTATGAGAGGGATCTTGATAGCCCAACACCTTTGCGTTTTCATCCATTGGTGTTTGCTCTAGAAGTTGATGAATTTCATGTTCACTTGTTCTATCACATCCTTGTTAGCTCAAAATTGTGAAGCCTTTTCCATAGGTTTCTTTAAGGTTGATGGGAGTGTTTGTTACTATGTTATCATAAAATGGTTGAGTGTTTACTTGTCTAGAGGAACTAAGTTCACCTGTTGTAGGGAACTTAGGATCAAATTTTGTTTTAGTTTCAAGATGTAACCAAACATCTCGAGAGGTGGTATTGTAGGAGGATTTGGCTGGTTCATGGATTAATAAAAGGATGTGTTGGCCTCAATGTTGTCAAGACAATCATTTAAGAACTTATTCATGATGCCATCATCTTCTCCAATGATTTCAACATCATGAGGAGGACATGCATTAGGAGTTAAGTGAGCATGAGTGAGTTCAATTTCATTAGGGTCATTTCTGAAAGCATAATTTGACACATCCACTAAGGACTATAATGACATCCAAAGCTTGTTAAAGCACATATACATGATGCAAATTTTAGATTCTAAGCTATGAAATAATGCTATAAATGCAACTTTGATTTTAAGCAATGTGCAGATGACTGAAATTAAGCTAAATGCAATTAATTGAATGAAATAGAAATTATGTACATAGAAATAGAAAAGTAACAATTAAAAATAAGAACTCAAAAAATGAAGATTAAATGCCAAAAAATGTAGTGCAAAATGTGCCAAGGGACTGATTCACCCAAGGTGGCGAATGAGTCCAGGTACTATTTTTTTAAAAAAAATTTAGAATTTTTTAATTGAATTTTATGCTTTTTATGTTTTTTGATGCTAATCTGAGATGAAAATGTAGAATTTTATGGATTTTTAATGAGATTAAATGCAATAATACAATCTAAATGAACTTTTCACTAATGCAAATTTTGGAAACCCTAGAATGCAAATTAACTAATGCAAAATGTAATGCAATGTTAATGGAAGCTAAATCTAGGATGTAAATGCACTCAAAATCAAAATTATGATGTTCAAATGTCATGTTCACCAAAATGTGGACACTGGAAATGGATGCTTCACTTCCTTGTTCATAAAATGGATATAAAGAGAGGGATATGATTTCACAATATTTACATCCAAGGACACCTTAGAGATCTCAACCCAATGAAGGATGTGAGAGATCTGACTATAAGGTATCCTTGGAGATGATTGAGACAATAAAGGGGGTTCACCACCAAATGTAAAACTGGAAAATAAAAAATGTTTGAAAGCACAGTGTGATATGCAAAAGGACCTAAAAATGCAAGTAGAATGCAACATATTAAAATTATGAAATTGGAAATGTGCACCTAAAAACTTGATGGAGATGGAATGGAGCTCTAGAAAATTGAAAAATCTACCGTTGATGCTAACTAGGATTCATATGCCAAGCAGGGTGAATCAATCTAGTTTTAGGTGAACTGTGTAGGAACAGGTTTCAAAAATATGGGTACTTAGATCTACAAAAATCCTATTTAGGCCTAGGCAGTGGGACTCATTCACCAATATTAGTGAATGAGTCCACTTTTGTATTTCTATAAATTTGGAACTAGATTATGTAGTTCTCAGTCTACTCTATTATTCCTAATTTAGAAACGGGTTCAAAACTATGAAATTTAGCCTGTCGACCTTCTCCAAGGCTTGCTTTCAACTTTGAAAACTTTGAATTGCTTTGACAACTTGATGACCACTTTTCCAATCTTTCTTCTTGATAAATCTACAACCTAGACCTGTAAATCACATGCAAAGAGAGGGAAAAATGTTGTGGGGTTAGTGGATAGGGGTTTGCCTTGGTCAAACCCCTTGTTGGTAATTACATGTTGAAATGAAAGCAAATATGAAAGGAGAATGATGAATGGACAAATAATGATGTTGCAACTCACCAAAACCTAGCAATAGGGTGTTACAAACGTGTATGTATTGGCTCCAATGGATGTTGACTTGGAATCATGCTTGATGTTGATAGATCTTGAATGCAATGCTTGCTTGAATCACACAATCCTACATCACAAATGTTAGCTCTAAAACTACATGATGCAAACAATATTTGACATGATGATTGACACTTGAAGAATTCTCTTGATTGCTTGATAATCTACACTTGAAATTCCTTGAATGCTAAAATGCTCTTCTAAACTATATGCATGAATACTTGAATACTTTATTAGGTAGGTTGAAATGAGAGAAATAAACTTGTATTTATACTCAATTATGCAATAATTCCTGAAATTATAACTCTATAGGATGACCTTAGATCTTGGAGAATAAAAACCTGCCAAAATTTTGAATTAAATTTGAATTTTGAGTTAAAAGGATTTGAGGTGGGTTTTGTGGTTTTGATGTTTTAAATGATATTTTTTGGGATTATTCTTAAAAATAGACATAAGTAATGCCTGTGGATGCAAAGTAGGGCCAATTAAAGCATAAGAAAGCCCAATTATTAATGAAAACCTAGGAAAGTGTGAAAGTGTGTTACAACACTTTGAAGCAAGGCTTGGTAAATAATGAAAAGAGGTTATTTAGGTGAAATGCATTAAAAATACCCTAGAAAAGTGTTAAAGTGTCTTAAAAAAATTTATAAGACTTAGGTAAAGTACCATTTAAGTCTTTTTAATTCACAAGGGCCCAAGACCTAATGTGAATGTGTTATCCACATTGCAACCTTAAATAAAGGAAATATTAAGACAAAATGACAAGGATGACCCAAACGAGTCAAAAAAAGTAGAAGGATTACTTTTTCGGTGACCGTAGAACTTAGATTTATGGATGTGATGTTCTATTTAATTATTTATGGGCCTAGACAATAGTTGAATTTATTTTGTATGAAAGATGATTTCTTGATATCATATTCACTTGTAATTAATATTAATTCTTTCAAAATAACATTTATCTTTTATCATGATTTCTAGTCTTTATGTAAGGATGTTGATTGTTTCATTTAATTAATCACAGTGAGCTCATATTCATGGATTAGTGTTAGTTGGGCTTTCCCATTTTTTGGTTAAAAGTGTACTATGTTTTAATCAATTATAATCTTTGAGGTAGTTGTACCTTGATAAAATTTAGAGGAAAATAACAAATGAAATTGTGGCCTTTCCCGAGTTGTTAGTGATATTGACCTTACTACAATGGGCTATGGAGTTGATATTATGATATTTCAATAAGAGTCAATTCATTTGCTAATAGATTTTTGATGACTCTACTAGGGAAGGGTATAATATTATAAAGGCTGCCATGGTCATGCATCAAAATGGTCTTACCACATGAAAATGCCTTCCCTATATTAAAACTAGGCCTTGATTGGATGCAAGTCAAGCAAAAGCATATCATCTCTCAATTTTATACACTCACTTTGATATATAGATTAAGTGTTGTAGATTACATGAGAGAAAACATTTTGCTTGAAGAAAAGGAAGAACGGGCACAATTCCCACCTCAGAGAATAGTAGTAATACCCACCATAATTGAAATTGTATGGTACTATAATCCTCTACCTTAGCCAAACTAAAATAAAAATCCTCCACCAAACCCAAAAATTCCTCCAAGGAATTGATTCACACATAAGATTTTTGGGGCTTAGGATAAGTAACCCTAAAATAAAGAAATTAATTTTCTTGAAATAAGTTGGTGATTCTATACAATATTTAGATGATAGAATAACTACCACAACATATAAATCATGGAGAAACCATTTTGGACCCTTAGCCTTACCGTAATATAATGACTTGCCCTATGGATCAAGAAGAAATTTTCCCAAGTTTGCAAGTAAGAAATTGAAGGACCCTAAAGAATATATACTAGTTCTAACAATTGCATGTAGGATCTTAGAAGTTCAAGAGGAGAATGTTTTTGTTAGATTATTTTTTGATAGTCTCATTGAAGTTGTAACAAAATGGTTTTGGAATTTGGGACATGGGTCAATTACTGGTTGGGGTGTTTTAGAGGAAAATTTTCTCAGAAGGTTTAAAGGCATGGTCAACATAATTTTTGAGTATTAACACTATCATTTATGGCTTGTATGTTTCTTTATTTAGTTTTTAGTTTTAGTTTGCATAATTTTATTATCTAAAATTGTTTATATTAAGCTTAATTTGTCAAATTCAATACATTTTTGAATTAAAAATTGCATCTAAAAGACATTGTTTTCAGGTTTTTGAATAGCATAAATTTAAATTTATCTTGTTTTAAATATGAAAATTTATTTTACATACTTACATTGCACTTCACATTATAGGGTATTTGATTATATCTTACCTCTTATTCATTTTGGGTACACCTTGGGTTTGTGTAACTTGTATGAGCTTCAAAACTTGGTGCCCTATTTCCAATACTATTGTGAGACATAGTTCAAGACTCATGTCATCTCGGGATACATCACTCACCGTGGATCTTAGGTTTTCTAACTCTTTCACTCATAGTGTTGACACTAGTCAACCCACTATGGACCATACCCTTAGCACTTCATTTCCCATGACTTCCCTACCCAAACCTAATGTGGCTGATGTTGATACAATGATTGCTAATGTCTGTCATGAGAACCTTAGGAGAATATATGACAAACTAGATAAATTGAAAGACTTTGTGAGTTCTAAACACCTTCCTGGTAATGCCATTCCTATCATAGCTAGCATGATGAGAATGATTGAAAATGAACAAGGAATAGAGATTATTCATAGCTTAGCTCACATTATTGATAAAAATGTCCCTACCATGACTAGTTGTGCTTAAGCTTTGGGGTATGCTCAAATTCAAGGTGGAATTCCAATCCCTCCTTCCACAGCCATAACTTCTATTCCGACATACAATAATCCATCTATTACAACAACCATACAACCTACTAGCAATGTCGATACTTCCTTAGGTATTTCCACTAGAAATCCCTTTAGCTTTGTGCATTCAAATCACATATCTCCTAATTCATCTCCCCTCACAAACTTACAAGTCACTTGTCCTTCGAATACATATACACCTCCACCTTATTCCATTACATCTTACAACATTAACAATGATCCTATCCTCAACACACTCTTGCAAAAAATTGCATCCCTCCAAGAACAAATTGCTACATTAAGTCAAAATAAAAATGGCCAATCTTTACAATATGTCAAGAAAACCCCTTATCCTTGGATATATTGAGAAAAAAAATCCTACAATGTATAAATATTCCTAGATTTGAGAAATATGGTGGGAAATGTTAGAAACCAAAATCTGATTGCAAACCAGAAAAATCACCTTCCACAGAAGAGAAAAATGAAAAAACAAAGATTTGCAAAAGATGTGCAAATTGATATATTCGAAGTATGAAATATTACAAGAGATAATTTGCTTTATAAAAGAAAAGATGGATAAACCTAATATTATCTTGAGCAACAAGATAGCTTGATAAGATAAAGATGAAAACCTATAACTTAGGAATTAAATATGCCTAAGTAAACTTATGCAAATGTGTAATTAAATATTAATTACACCAACACCCCCCCATAAGTGAAACTTAGGGAGAAGCAGATTATTATGCAAATATGAGTCCCAACAACAAGGCCTGATTAGGTACTCATGTACAAATGTAAAGAGAGAGAAAACCTAGGTGGAAAACCCTTCAAAGGAGATGAACTACTACAAAGCATTGGAAGAACTCGATGAAGCAACATCGAACCCCAACCGGCTGCTAATGAAAGATACTTTTGTTTGCAAAATACCATATTAGAATAAAAAATGCAACAACAGACCCGATGCCAAGGAACACTGGAAACTCACATACTGGATCAACCCTAGATTTTGTAAGCAACAGTAGATGAAAGGATGAAAGGACCCATAATGATGACAAATCTAGAAGTTGTGTCTCTCAAAGCCAATGCCAAACTAAAACTAAAACTTCCCATAGGTCGAGTACCATCAAGATTCTGGAACATTAACCATAAAAACATGGCCTTTAAATGAGAAAGATCTGAACCAATGTGGATCAAGAACTGTAAAATCCCAATGTGAAGTGTGAACCGAAGCAAACCAACAATGTGTCTAGCTAAGCAAGAAAGAAGCTAGAAGGAGACAACAAGAAACTAGACAAACTCATGCAAGTTGTCACCAACATGAAAGATGGATGCAAGAACCCCCGTTAATAGAACTTTATATCAGTTCGTTATTACAATACCCAATGATTGTAGAAGGAGATAATTCAAAAATATAGAAATACAGGTGAAAATGCAAACCTAGCACATGAAACAAAAATGAATGCATGTGTAAAATAAGGTAAAAATATTTTGAAATTGACCTTAGATCTACATAGAGGCCAAAACCAGCTTTCCAACGCCGCAAAAATCATGAAAAATGGATAAGCGAGTCACAAGATACGTCTCCCGAAGTGAAAAAGGAAACATCTAACTTCTGAGGTAGAAGAAAGCATCAAAAAAGAAAAACCAGAAAATCACACCTACACCATTGCATAGAGCTCGGAAACAGCTTTATGATGATATCTCGTTTGCAAAAAAATGACATCGTATGTGAAATTTATGCTCGTTTATGTGAAAGTCCTCAAAAAATGTCCGATTTGGCCATCTGTAGCCCTCAGGAGCTAAAAAAAATTGGCCCCTGGTTGCATGTAGGACCAAGGGTTGGGCCGAAGCCCTTGGTCACTCATAGGACCACTCAGTAGGCCTTAGAACCTGGCAGGGGCTAGGCGTGGTCACCTGGGCGCCAATGTGACCCTGGCCGGTTAAGCGAAGCTCTCGGGGGCTTAACCCAGGCAGAGTGGCAGATAGGTGCAAAGCTCCCTATTCTCCACACGACCCTAGGTGAAGAGAAAAGGGCCCCAGGGGGGCTGAATGAAAGACTGAGTGGTGGGGAGCGGCGCTAGAGAGGGCGGCGGTGGAGGTCGGGTGGCCGCTGGGCGGCGGTCGCTTTTAAACGGGCAGCACAAAACCCAACACTGAAATTTTGATTTTTTAATGATTTTTTTGAATTTTTCTCGAAATTTGTGCCTCGAGAGTCATGCCTAGGGGCCGTACAGCCCTTGGGAAAAAAATTTTTTCCTCTTCGGACGACTGTGTCCAAATCAGACAAATTTTATATGGAAATAGGTGTTTTTGGGCGCTACAAATCCAACGGCGAGGTCCGTTTGGACCCATAGTGCTCCGAAAATAAAGTGACCCCTGGATCTATTAGAAAAATCACCGAGCTTGAAACCTTGATAGATCTGGAAAACGGTGATGAAAATCAATGGAATAAAAGCCATTTCTGACTTTTTCCAGCGCTCTGAATCCAACGAAAAACCCTGATCTGATCCAAGGCACTACATAAAGATGCTCAAGGATTGAAACCCTCGAGGGACCTCGAATGAGCTATGCACTGTGTTCCTCCAACAAAGCTGAGAAGGGGCTGCAAATTGAGGCTCTGATATCATGTTAGAAACCAAGATTTGATTGCAAACTAGAAAAATCACCTTCCACAGAAGAGAAAAATGAAAAAGTAGAGATTTGCAAAAGATGTGCAAATTGATATATAATTAAATATTAATTACACCAACAAGAAATGAGATCCTGTTAGCCATGTTTTTGCATAAATATCCCTATGTAGTGACTTCAATTTTTAGGATAAACTCTTGGCTAAACTCTTTCCTAGATCCTTCAAGGATACCACTTTGGAATGGTTTTTCTACTTATTGAATAATTCAATACATTCATTCAATGAACTTATTGATTCCTTCTACAATCACTTCTAAATACACATGGGTCCTAAGATGACCTTAGCTAATTTAATGACATGTAAAGAAAAGGATGATGAAAAGGTCACTAATTTCATAACACGATACCAATTGATTTACTTACAAATAAACATTAATATTCCCAATGTTGAACCTCAAAGAATGTTTATTGCCAATATGAAAAACAAAATCTAAGCTAAACTTGAGATGTTGAAATTTCCCTCCTCCACACAGTTGTGTACTACCCTTCATGATTACCAAAATTTAGATAGTAGTCATGAAGTGAAAAATTCATCTATCCATCCTAAAAAATCTAAATCTATGCCTCATAACAACTATGGATTCAAATTTTTTAGGATGGATAGATGGATTTTCCACTTCATGACTACTAACTTAATTTTGGTAATCACGAAGGGTAAAACACAACTAGATGTGAAGGAGGGAAATTTCAACATCTCGAGTTTAGCTTGGATTTTTTTTTGCAAATTGGAAATCAACATCATTTGAAGGTCAACATTGAGAATCTTAATTTTATTTGTGAGTAAAACAATTGGTATCGTGTTATGAAATTAGTGACCTTTTCAATATCCTTTCATTTACATATCATTAAATTAGCTAAGGTCATGTTAGGACCTATTTACTATAAAAATAGTGGGTTTATCAAAATGAATTTATCAAGATGATGAACAAGAAGATTTTCTATGAAAAACACAATTATGAAGGCCAAAATTCCTAAATAACAATTAGAAATGACTCCTAACTATTATAAAAACTAGAATGAAAGTCAAGTGAAAGGCCGAAACAATGTGTACCTTGTTGAAAACTTGTTTTTATGTCACAAAGGACAAATTTTCCTTTATTGTCGAATGGGTCCCAGTTAGGGTTTATGAAAACTAAGATTTGGGTTCTGGTCTTCAAGATTTGTACTTCCAGCTCCTCAAAATTTAGATCCTGAAAATCTAAAATAAATTATGGAACCTTGTTTTTATGTTCATGCAATGTAGGTGACAACTTTGCAACTTGAAAATTTTGAAAATTCTTCTTCAATTTGTTCTCCACTTGATCTTCAACCTATGAACCTGTAAATACACATCAAAGAGGAGAAATACTTATTGAGCATTAGAGAATAGGGTTTTTCCTTGATCAAACCTCTTTTAGGTAATTAAACCTTATGTTGAAATAATAAAATTGAAGCATGAAACATGAAACATGAAATGATGATACCTTGAAAGATGTCTTGGAATATAAATCTACAAACTAACGTAAAGTGGCCATGTAGAATGTAGATCTTGATCTTGAATTATATGTGAAATAATTCTTGCAAATAGATATTCAGTGCTACATCAACATACAATCAACCACATGCTTGATGCATTATGCCTTTGACATGATGATATGATCTTGAATTGCTACAATAAAACTTCATTATTCTACCCTTTGAATTCCTTTGAAATTATCTTGAATTTCCCTATCATGCTCTTGTGAATGTACTCTTAAATACTTGAACTCTTCTAGGATTGCTTAGACGAAACTATGTGAACTAGCCTTATATTTATACTAAATCTAAGGATTAACCCAAAATTCAAATAAACCAAGTTGACATCAGATCTAGGATTGAAAATCATTAAAATCCCACCATAAATAAATTAAAAAAGGGTTATCCTAAGTGAGGAGGACCCATTCACCACCTCAAGCAAATGGGTCCTAGCATAATTTCCTAAGACCAAGCTTTGGGGGGATGAAATAATATCAAAAAAACATTTCAAATATGCTAAGAAAGGGGTGCCCTATGTTAGGACGACCCATTTACCACCTTGGGTGAGTGGGTTGTTACATCCCTTACATTGAGAATATGTGTTTGGTTATGTATTTTGAATGCAATCTTAGTTCCAAGTAACTACTTTAATGTGAATGTGAAATGGAGAATAAAATAGTTGTTTTATTTATCATAACTATAATGTAAACAATATTTTTATATGCAAGTGATTTTCTTGTTCACGTGAAGTTGAATGTGTTCATGAGATTATATTTCAATGCATATTTATATAGTCGTTCAGAATGATCTAACCATAATACTTGTCAGTGGATGCAGGACTGTCGATGCCATGATAGAAAAGGAAATATCATTAGGGAGAGGTTGTGATTAAAAGAGGAACAAAATTATCAATTTCCAAGAGTCGATGTATGACAGTGAATCATGATCATAACTTGGCCATAAGTAATTTAATTTAATTTAATTTAATTATTTACAATGTAAACCAATTTAATATATGTAAAATAATAATTACCTTTGAGGGAATTTGAAATGGTTAATTAAATATTAAACTAATAATAAATGGATATAAAATTATAAATGCCATCGGTTTAAATTGGAAACCTTAGAATGGTTTAGCATCGAAAGGAATTGTAATTGAATTTTGGTTTCAGTGTTTAGGAGGGGAACTCAAGTCCACTTCCCACCCTCTCATGATGGAAAAACCCAAGATCATGGGTAGATGAAGGGATTCTTGGCTGTGCATTTTGAGTGGTATTTGGGAAAATCTATCGTTTCCTCTTGAGAATTCTTCATTCTCTTTTTCTTGGGGAGAGTACTCTAAGTCGGGGCTAGGCATTTGTTTGAATGCAATTATGGTGTTGACATTCTTGTTTTGGGTCTCTAATTTTAGTTGGTTGCTCCATTTTTACAATCATCCATCTTAATTTCTACCGTCATTCGTATTTTACTTGCATTCTAGTTCTTAGTAAACTTTCTTTGTAATTGCATTCTTCTACATTGAACTTATTCAATCATTTCCATCTCCTTTCCATAATCTTTAGTGTCATCTTAGTCGACATTTTTCTACCATCTATGGAAGCTGTGAATGATTAAATCTATTATACAATTTGCATTTCTTCTCTTGTGTGGTGGGGATTTGAATTCTTTGAAATGCGTCTCCATCTTGCCAGTCTAAAGTTTGGTGGTGATTTGTAGACACATTCTTCAAAGGATTCGAGTTTGGAGTTTCCAATTTGAGTAATCATCTAAGGAACATATGGAGTCTTAAACTATTTACCCTATTGCATAGTATTTTATATGAAATGAAATTATCTTGTTTATGAATTGTCATATTGAAATTCTTGCCAAATTGAGATAGAATTAGTTTTGATTCTATTGTTGAATGACTCGTAAAATGGATTGAAAAGTATAATCAAAGCTTATCATTTTTCCATGTCTGAGAGTCTTTGCCAATCTAGCTTCTTTTTGAATGCTCTAGCTCTATTTTCCTCATTTCTACCTGAGAGGAGCTGATTTCATTTCCCTCTTCATATTTTTCTTCAACCTATGAACTTTTCTTTGGAACTCAAATCTAACCCACTAAGGAAGTATTTTATTGAGTTTAAAAGAGTAATATCCAATGGAGGAAACAATTGTACAAAGAAAAAAATATGAGTTCTCCTGTAATTAAAAAATAATATGCTTTTGATTTCTTGAGAGTAATGTTTTGGTTCAACAAATTAATCTCCTACTCATCTCTATAAATCTGAAAGAATATGTTTCTCTATTTAGAGACCCATGCTGCAATATGAATCTTCGAATATAATTATATTAAATAGGAAAATGAAAATCTAACTTGACATTCTAATTTTAATATTGAGACAAATGTAATCATTTCAAGCAAGGGTGAGAGTGTTCATGGAATAGGAGTGCCAGTAATGTTAAATAAATCCTTGGCCTAGGTATGATGCTTGATTTAAGATCTATTAGCCATCAAGTACCAAATGTATCATTGATCAGAGCAATCTTCTAGTTGGGTGGTACCCATATCGAAGGTTCGATCAGGAGATACATATCATCTTTGACACCAGGCTCAGAGGCATGATGATAGAAAGATCCTTGTTGATTACCCTCATCAAGGGATGGGTTTCTTTAGTAGAAGAAACATGAGAGGAAAAAAGGTCTTTAGATGGGTGGTAAAGCCGCTAATGATATATCCTTTTCCCACGATGACAATGTCAAGTTCAAATGCTTCATCTTCTTAACTATATATTCTTGAAACCATTCTCTCTCCTTGAATTTTTTGAAATGATTACTTAACATGTAAATTATTTAGCTGTAATTATTTTTTAAGTTATTGGAAATCAGTTAGATGTTCCTTTTTAGCTGAATCTATAAATTAAAAGTAAGTTGAGAAATTGTGTGTTATGTATTTAAATTTAAATGGAATTTCTTTTTCATTCAAAATGAAAAAGGAAACCCTAGTTGAAACAAGTTAGTTTCTTTTTCAACTGAAAGTTGTTAGTTAGTTTCCTTTCTTAACTATATGATAGTCTGAGTATTACATATGGTATCAGAGCTACCAAGTTTGACACTGAACCTTGGAGCTCATCATGCCAATTTAGAAAACTAAAACCTATTGTTGGTGTTTTTCTAGGATGTGGATACAAAAAACACCCTAGAAGAAGGTTTGAGATCTAGTATCCAAATAGATATGGAAAATTAGACTCCAATATAATTATTCCAGATGCTCTATTCTTGCAGACTCAGATACCATGGTTCAAGCTCTGAGGAGAGTTTGGTGAGAAAGAAGTAGACAATTTCCATTAAGGAAGCCATTGAAGTAGTCATCCTTGTTGAAATGAAACAAACCAACACTATGAACCTAATCAATATTGGAACCAAGCTGCTTGAATCTTCTAAAAATTGAAAACCAACCCTTGGATATAGGCTCATACCTTTTCCTAAACTTATTGATCAGGAGGAACCAATCACCGACAATGATAATGATACATAATCAGTTTGGAATGAAAACCTATCACAGGAAGTGACAAATACTCTTTTGTAACAAATTTTGTAATTACACCTATCACAGGGAGTGATAGTTATTTATAATCATTTTGTAATTAAATCTATCACAAGGAGTGATAGTTATTAATGCACACAAGGGTGACCTCAAACGACTTGAACCATGAAATCACAATCTAATTCTAAAAGGTCTTTGAAAACACTAGTTTGACTCTTTAGTGCACAAGGCACCCAATGGCTCAAACACATTGTAATTTTGTTCCAACATTTTCCCAAACTCCAAGAGTCATCTAAAAAGATTAAATTGACCAAACAAACATGATTAACTCACCCTTTAAGTCTCAAGTACTTCTGGTTACAATTTCACCCTCTCAAGCCACCATTCATCTACTAGGGCTCCAAGACCAGTTTTTAGACCTTTTCTCACAACCACACACTAAAATCATCCAAAAATTTACACATTCAGGGACCTATTAACTTGTAAAAAAGCATACCTCAAATCCACCATAGGGTTCTTCAGACCTTCAACATCCAAATTGACTATTTAGGCTGAAATGGGCTCCAATTAGCCCTCTTTTACAAAGGAACCTAACTTTAAACTCACCAAAAAATCTAGAAACCTCCAAAAAATCTTCATAATACCTTCAAAACATAGGATTTTCCAGATTTTGGGTCTTCACTCACTTGCAAAGACCCATTTCTCTTAAACACTCACTTTTCACAACTTAGACTAGGGCTTATTAATTTACCCATGCCCTGACCACTCACCAACCACAAACCACTTCAATCCCTCTTTATTTTACCTGTACATTCTCAAACTAACATTACATCATGCTTCCCTCATGTTTGACACACACTTCCTTTGAAAATCCACTTATTTTCACTCTTTGCCAACCCTTTGCAATAGGGCTTTCAACTTCCTAACATAATTGACCACTTCTATCCTCTCAAACATTCACAAAACTTCAAAATACATCTGATGATATAGATTTCCTCACATCCTATGAATTTCTCAATCCTTTTGCTTCAATCATCAACATCAACCTTTCTCTAATGGCTTAAATTTTGTGTTTTCCATAGGCGAGCATGGAGTTCTTCATCAAAATTCCTTTCTCCAACCTAATCATCTGTTCCTACACCTCCTACTAATCTACTAGGCCATTTCCACCAAGAAACAGTAAACATAGAAAGGTGGAAAGGCCTTTTACAACATTTTAGGCCACAAACCCTTGCTTCCCTATTTTTTGACCAATCAAGGAAAATCAGACCTTAAAGTGCCTTATACTCAATGAAATTCTACAAGAATGAGTTTAAAAGGAAGCCAACACCATATTACACAAAATGAAAAACATTTAGAACCCTAACCCTATTGTACGGACCTATACACAGGATGAATGCAGAAGAAAACTCAGAGAATAATTGAAAACAGTGTTTTTGATTACTTTTCTCCTTTGAAATGAAACAAAAACCCCTGTTCGAGCCTTCAAGAGGCTTTAAATACATGATACAATCCAAAAATACTCCTAAAATTCCTATAATTGACCACTAAACTACCTTTACCCCCCTCAAATTCTATATTTTGTAGTTTATTTTGACAATTATTACATCAAAATGTAACATTTTGAATCAAACTAATACTAGCACCCCCAAATACATTAAAATGAGTCTTATTAGATCTTTATTACCACAAAACAATCCAACTTACTCCTAATTCCTAGACCTTCATATTGCCCAATCTTGACAAAGTGAATCTTTACAAACACAAGTTTTAGGTGCTCCTGTACCATACAACTTTCCTTAAGAATTCTTCCAAGTCCCTTGGAAGCCTTTATGTTTTGAACCTAGAACAAAACTTGTGTCTTCAACCTTTGATGCTCCTTCTTGTCCTTGTAAATGTTTCATTTTGACCTTGGGATTAGCTTCATTCATGCTCGTCAATCCTTTCCTTGCATTGTCTCCTTAAACTTGTATCTTCATGCTCAGACCTGTACTCACACATCTCAACCTGCTACTCCCAACATGCTCATTAAATGCTTATCCAATACCAAACAGTCCATATTGTGTTTTTCAACTTTCATCTTAACCTTAGGTTTGTCTTTCATCAGAAAAATCATCAACACAAGGAAGTAACATAGGCCCCCCTTCACTCTCTTCCTTCTAACTCTTCTCTTCACAAACTCTCTGACATTCCCCATGCATAGAAACATCTTCATAGTAGCATACATCTACCACACAACCAAACCTAACAACTAAGGACAATCCACTGTCCAATCCATATAATTTGCTTTCTTCTCCATCGTAATTGGAGACTTCTCAAACCCTTTTTCTCTAGCCTTCCCTTGGAAAACTACTATTAACTTTTCCACTCTAGTCTCTTTTAGTACTAAGACCTCACTCATCCATTTTTGTTGAACTTCTTCACCATTCAAGGTGACTACAACTTTGTCACATCCTACACACTCTTTCACAAACTCATCTTCTATCACTAGCCATTCTCTTTGGTTCCATAAATTCTCTTCTATCTTGACTTGCTCTTCACACTCTTCATTTACCATCTCCACACTCTCAAGATCATAAACCTGCAAAACTTTCATCAGACTTGCTACCTCAATTGCCTTTCTACCTTTTTCCTCATAACTCACTGTAGTTGCAATCTTTGTCTTCCTCTCACTTGCATCTTCCCTTAAGGGACACACCACTACCCCAATGATGATCTTCTCACAATATTAATACCTTCATAGCCTTCTATCATCCTTCCACCTTCCTTAATTGTATCTCCCTTTTCTCTCTTAACACTCTTAGTCTTCAAGACCTCTCTGTCAACAAATCTTCCATCCTCTATGTCAACATGAACCTAATGCAACTCATCTTCTCTGTCACTAGTATCTTGTTGCATCCCATTACTTTTTCCATTCAGTGGACATTGCATTTTCTTATCATCTACCTCACTATGCCTCCCTTGCCTCTCCATTGAAAACTCTCCTACACTCTTATCATTTTCTCTTTAAGGGATCTTTGTCCCAAGTGTTCTTTTTCCGCAAATCCCTGTAGCAAACCAACCCTTTATTGCCTTGACCTCATTTTCTTGCAATTGCAAAAATTATAACCTGCCTTTGTCTTCACCACATCCTCCATCCTCATCTTGTTCCTTCAGGTTCTTTTCACCCCTAACCTTCACTTTCTCTACTGCCCTTGTGTCTTCAAGCTGCTATGTTTTCCTCAATGCTTCTTCAGGGTGTTTTACTCTCTCCATGGAATCTATGTTATGCCCCTCTATTTCTTCCTTGTCCCCTTGTTCCTTTTTCTCTGGGAACTCTCTTTTTCCACACATGCCTATCCTCCTTTGTGTCTCTTCATCCTGCAAACAACTCAAGGTATAAATTTTCCCATCCTTTTCAATTTCATACACATTAAGTCTTCCATCTTGTATAGGAAACCTATCATATTTCCAAGCTCTACCTAGTATCATGTGACAATCTCTTATTGGAATAATATCAAATAGTATAACATCTTTGTAAGGACCAATATGAAAATCTACAAATGCTTGCTCTCTAAGCACAATTTGTTGACTATCATTTACCCGATATGCCTTGTAAGGTGATTCATGGATTATCCTTGTCAATTGTAACTTTTAGACCATTTCCTCTAAAACAACATTATCCAATGAACTTGAATCAATCATTACTTTACATACCTTACCTTTGCATTTTCATCTGGTCTTGAAAATGGCATTCATCATGTCTTCCTCTTTCTAATCCAACCTTCTGATGGCCATAATTTCTTTTCACCTTCCAATGATTCTCCTTCAATATTCAAGAGATCTACTTCCTTGCTCTAATACCACTTCGATGCAGAAAAGGGTGACCTCAAACCACTTGAACCATGAAATCACAATCTGATCCTAAAAGGTCTCTCAAAATACCAGATTGACTCTTTAGTGCTCAAGGCACCCAATGGCTCAAACACACTCTAATTTTTTTCCAATCTTTTCCCAAACTCCAAGAGGCATCTAACAAGATTAAATTGACCAAACAAACATGATTGGCTAACCCTTTAATTCTCAAGTACTTCTGGTTACAATTTCACCCTCTCAAGCCAGCTTTCATCTACTAGGGCTCCAAGACCAGTTTTTAGACCTTTTCTCAAAACAACCCACTAAAAACCTCCAAAGCCTTACACATTCAAGGACCCATTGACCTGAAAAAAGACATAACTCAAATACACCATAGAGTTCTTCAGACCTTCAACACCTAAATTGACTATTTAGGCTGAAACAGGCTCTAATTAGCCCTCTTTTACAAAGGAACCTACCTTTAAACTCACCACAAACTCTTAACACCTCCAAATAGTCTTCAAATTACGTTGGAAACATCATAGTATTCTCCAACTTTTGGGTCTTCACTAGCTCACTAAGACCCATTTCTATTAAACCCTCACTTTTCACAACTTAGACTAGGGCTTATTGATTTACCCATGCCCTGACCACTCACCAACCAGAAACTACTTCAATCAATATTCATTTTACCTGTACATGCTCAAAATAACATTACATCATGTTTCCCTCACGTCTGACACACACTTCCTTTGAAAATCCACTTATTTTCACTCTTTACCACCCCTTTCCAATATTGTTTTCAACTTCCTCAGACAACTAACCACTTCTATCCTCTCATACCATCAAGACATGCCAAAATACATATGATGACATAGGTTTCCTCACATCCTATGAAGTTCTCAATTCTTTTCCTTCAATCATCAACATCAACCTTACTCTAATGCCTTAAATTATGTGTTTTCCATAGGACAACATTGAGTTCTTCATGAAAATGTCTTTCTCCAACATAATCCTCTATTCCTACACCTCCTACTAATCTATAAGGCCATTTAAACCAAGAAAATGTAAGCACAGAAAGGTGGAAAGGCCTTTTACAACATTTTAGGCCATAAACCCTTGCTTCCCTATTTTTAGACCAGTCAAGGAAAATCAGACCTTAAAGTGCTTTATACTAAATGAAAATCCTACAAGAATGGGTTCAAAAGGAAGCAAACACCATATTACACAAAATTCAAAACATTTAGAACCCTAACCCTACTATACGAACTTGTACACAAGTTGAATGTTAAAGAAAACTTAGAAAATAATTTAAAATAGATCTTTTGATTACTTTCCTCCTTCAAAATGCAACAACAACCCATGTTCGAGCCTTCAAGAGGCCTTAAATACATGTTCCAATCCAAAACTACTCCTGAAACACCTATAACTGACCACTAAACTACCTTGACCCCCCTCAAATTCCATATTTTCCACTTTATTTTCACAATTATTACATCATAATGTAACTTTTTGAATCAAACTAATACAAGCACCCCCAGATACATAAAAAGTGGTCTTATTAGACCTTTATTACCACAAAAGACTCCAACTTACTCCTAATTCCTAGACCTCCATATTGACTAACGTTGACAAAGTAAATCTTAACAAACACATGTTTTAGGTGCCCCTGCACCATACACTTGCCTTAAGAATTCTTCCAAGTCCCTTGGAAGCCTTTATGTTTTGAACCTACAATAAAACTTGTGTTTGCAACCTCTGATGCTCCTGCTCATCCTTGTAAATGCTTCATTTTGAGCTTGGGATTAGTTTCATCCATGCTCATCAATCCTTTGCTTGAATTGTATCCTTAAACCTATATCTTCATGCTCAGATCTGTACTCACACATCTCAACCTACTACTCCCAACATGCTCATTATGCTTATCCAATACCAAGCGGTCCATATTGTGTTCTTCACCTTTCATCTTAACCTTGGGTTTGTCTTTCATCAGCAAAATCATCAACACAAGGAAGTAACATAGGACTCCCTTCACTCTCTTCCCTCTAACTCTTCTCTTCACAAAATATCTTAGATTCCCCATGCTTAGAAACATCTTCATAGTAGTATAAATTTGCCACAAAACCAAACCTGACAACCAAGGACAAGCCATTGTCCAATGCATATCATTTTCTTTCTTCTCCATCATAATTGGAGAATTCTCAAACCATTTCTCTCTAACCTTCCCTTGGCCAACCACTATTAACTTTTCCACTCTAGTCTCTTTTAGTACTAAGACCTCAATCATCCATTTTTGTAAAATTTCTTCACCATTCATGGTGACTACAACTTCGTCACATCCTACACACTCTTTCACAAATTCATCTTCTATCACTATCCATTCTCTTTGGCTCCATAACTTCTCTTCTATCTTGACTTGCTCTTCACACTCTGCATTTACCATATCCACACTCTCAGGTTCATCAACCTTCAAAACTTTCATTAGACTTGCTGCCTCAATTACCTATGTACCTTTTTCATCATAACTCACTATAATTGTAATCTTTTCCTTCCTCACTTGTATCTTCCCTTATGGGACACACCACTACCCTAATGATGATCTTCTCACCATATTCAATCCCTTCATAGCCTTCTATCATCCTTCCACCTTCCTTAACTATATCTCCATTTTCTCTCTTAACACTCTTAGTCTTCAAGACCTTTCTGTCATCAGATCTTCCATCCTCTATGTCAATGTACACCTACTGCAACTAATCTTCTCTATCACTAGTCTCTTGTTGCCTCCCATTACTCTTTCCATTCAGTGGAAATTTCATTTTATTATCATTGACCTCACTAGGCCTCCCTTTCCTCTCCATTGAAAACTCTCCTACACTCTTATCTATTGCTCTTTGAGGGATCTCTGTCCCATGTGTTCTTTTTCCACAAATAATTGTAGCAGACCAATCCTTTGCTGCTTGGACCTCATTTTCTTGCAATTGCAAAAACTCTGACCTACCTTTTTCTTCACCACATCCTCCATCCTCATCTTGTGCCTTCAAGGTCCTTTCACCTCTGACCTTCACTTTCTCTGCTTCCCTTGTTTCTTCAAGCTGCTACGTTTTCCTCAATGCTTCTTTAAGGTGTTTTACTCTCTCCATGGAATCTATGTTATGCCCCTATGTTTCTTCCTTGTCCCCTTGTTCCTTTTTCTCTAAAAACTCTCTTTTTCCACACATACCTATCCTCCTTTGTGTCCCTTCATCCTGTAAACAACTCAAGGTATAACTTTTCCCATCCTTTTCAATTTCATACACATTAATTCTTCCATCATGTATAGCAAACCTATCATATTGCCAAGCTCTACCTAGTATCATGTGATAATCTCTTATAGGAATAATATCGAATAGTACATCTTTGTAAGGACTAATCTGAAAATCTACAAATGCTTGCTCTCTAACCACAATATGCTAACTATCATTTACCCAATATGCCTTGTAAGGTGATTCATTTATTATCCTTTTCAAATGTAAAATTTCAACCATTTCCTCTAAAACAAAATTATCCAATGAACCTGAATCAATCATTACTTTACATACCTTACCTTTTCATTTGTATTTGGTCCAGAAAATGGAATTCCTCATCTGTTCCTCTTTCTAATCCAACCTTTTGATGGCCATAATGTCTTTTCATTTTCTAATGATTCTTCTTTAATCTTCATGAGATCTACCTCCTCGCTCTGATACCACTTTGATGCAGAAAAGGGTGACCTCAAACCAATTGAACCATGAAATCACTGTTGGTGTAATTAACTATTTAATTACATCTTCATAAGTTTACTTAGGCTTTCATTTAAGTGCTCGGTTGTATTTTGTTATCCTTATTGAGCTATCTTGTAGCTCAAGTTAGGTTTAGGGTTGTGCATGCTTTCCTTTTATAAGCAAGCCTCATCTTGTACATTTGTATTCAATTCAATCATCAATCAATCTTGCATATTGATATAGCAAGCATTCTCGCCATTATCTCTCTCTTGTGGAAGTATTTTATTCTAGCAGCTGATTCTTGGGTTTCTAACAATCACAATCTAATCCTGAAAGGTCTCTCAAAACACCAGTTTGACTCTTTAGTGCATAAGGCACCCAATGGCTCAAACACACTCTAATTTTGTTCCAATCTTTTCCCAAACTCCAAGATACATCTAACAAGATTAAGTTGACCAAAGAAATGTGATTGGCTTACCCTTTAAGTCTCAAGAACTTCTGGTTACAATTTCACCTGCTCAAGCCACCACTCATCTACTAGGGCTCCAAGACCAATTTTTAGACCTTTTCTCACAACCACCCACTAAAATCCTCAAAACCCTTACACATTAATTGATCCATTAACTTGGAAAAAAACATACCTCAAATTCACCATAGGGTTCTTCAGACCTTCAACACCCAAATTGACTATTTAGGCTGAAACAAGCTCCAATTAGCCCTCTTTTACAAAGGAACCTACCTTTAAACTCACCAAAAAATCTAAAAACCTCCAAATAGTCTTCAAAATACCTTCAAAACATATTATTTTCCAGCTTTTGGGTCTTCACTTGCTTGCTAAGACCCAATTCTCTTAAACCCTCACTTTTCACAACTTAGACTAGGGCTTATTGATTTACCCATGCCCTAACCACTCACCAACTAGAAAAAAATTCAATCCCTCTTCATTTTACATTTACATGCTCAAAATAAGATTACATTATGCTTCCATCACGTTTTACACACGCTTCCTTTGAAAATCGAGTTATTTTCACTCTTTACCACCCCTTTCCAATAGGGTTTTCAACTTGCTCACACAACTAACCACTTCTATCCTCTCAAACCTTCAAGAAATTCCAAAATACATATGATGACATAGATTTCCTCACATCCTATGAAGTTCTCAATCCTTTTCCTTCAATCATCAACATCAACCTTTCTCTAATGGCTTAAATTCTATGTTTTCCACAGGGCAGCGTTGAGTTCTTCATCAAAATGCCTTTCTCAAACATAATCCTCTATTCCTACACCTCCTACTAATCTACTAGGCCATTTAAACAAAGAAACAATAAACATAGAAATGTGGAAAGGCCTTTTACAACATTTTAGGCCACAAACCCTTGCTTCCCTATTTTTAGACCAATCAAGGAAAATCAAACCTTAAAGTGATTTATACTCAATGAAATCATACAAGAATGAGTTCAAAAGGAATCCAGCACCACATTACACAAAATTTAAAACATTTAGAACCCTAACCCTACTATACAAACTTGTACATAGGATGAATGTGGAAGAAAACTCTGAAAATAATAAAAAACAGAGATTTTTATTACTTTTCTCCTTCAAAATGCAACAAAAACCCCTGTTTGAGCCTTCAAGAGGGCTTAAATACATGTTCCAATCCAAAGCTACTCCTGAAATTCCTATAACTAACCACTAAACTACCTTGACCCCCCTCAAATTCCATATTTTGCACTTTATTTTGACAATTATTACATCATAATGTAACTTTTTGAATCAAACTAATACTATCAGCACCAAATACATAAAAAGTGGTCTTATTAGACCTTTATTACCACAAAACACTCCAACTTACTCCTAATTCCTAGACCTTCATATTGACCAACCTTGACAATGTGAATCTTTACAAGCACATATTTTAGGTGCTCATGCACCAATTATTGATTTTTTAATTGAACCTATCACAGGGAGTGATAGTTATTTATAATCATTTTGTAATTGAATCTATCACAAGGAGTGATAGTTATTTTGTAATCGTTATTGAATGGAATCTATACTTAATTTGATGACATATCATGTTGATACCTTCAAGTAATTGTTTGTTTATGAAATCTTATAGAAAGAACCATGGAAATAAAACCAAACATAGACTAATAAGTAATACCATATCTCCAGGAATTTCATTGGAATGGAGAATTTTATAAATGGGTTCAGAGGAGATCAAGACAATGATAACCCTATGGCCAAACTAGACGAGCTATTAAAAATTTGATGAGGGAAACTCAAAACTGATTGCTAAATCTAGAAAGAAAAGTGGACGGGAAGACTAATATGTGTAAGGAAAGGTATGAGACCCATAGTGACCAACATGAAGAAAGTTCAAAAACCATAAGCCCAGGAGGATACTTCGGAGGCCCCTAATGCTAGCCAGAACTCTTACTCGTCTCATCCTGCTATGGATAGAGAAAAAAAACCAAAATTCCCTAGAGACCTAAACCCTTATGACCATTATTTTAAATAGGATCGTGAGTTTCTTGGGGATATCCTGGCTATCGCCAAAAATGGTGTTGTGGATTACTTCAAAATTATGAAATGGGTCTTCAATGAAATTAAGGACCTTAATCTCACAAATAGGGCCCTCAATAGTAAGTTAGAGGATTTGGAAGGTAAAGTCAGCTCCCTTTTTACTATGGAGGGCAGGAGGAATGAGGATAAGATTAGGATGTAGGTTTAGGAGAATGAAGGTAAAGTCAAATTCTTGGAAGATAAAATTGGAAAAATGAGAAACACAATGAAAAACATTATGGAGCACAATTGTAGAATGGCGAAGCATAATGCCATCATTATTAATGCAATGATTGTGGATTTGGAAGTTGATAAGGATAAAAACATGACTGAGGATGTTGGTATCTCTAAGTGGATGAGAGCTAGTCTAAAGAGGAAGACTCCTCCTACGCCCCAGTGGGTTTAGGCCCTAAAGAAGTGCACACAGGATATGCATCACAATCTCGAAGCTGAGGCTATTGAGGCTCTTCAATCCTTAGGTTAGTTGGGGGTTTTTGTTGGTTTTTTGGATGGGTTTTTTTGGTGGCCCTTGTTGGCCTTGGGTTGGTAGTTGTGTTCCCTGGGCTCTTTTCTTTTTGCAGCCTTTTTTTTTTTGGTTTCTTTAACACTTATTCCTTTTTGTTGTAAACTCTGTGGTTTCGAGTCCTTGTAAAACCCATTTTTTCCTTTATAAAAAAAATGAAGGCCATTACCACCCCAACAAACAACTTTCCTATAGAGAATCCATGCAATTGTAGACAATAGATAGGCAGAGTATCAAGTCACTCCAATTGAAATTCTAGGTATGCTTTACGGGAACCCAATAACCATATTAATTGGCACTAGGGCTACTGAATATTTTATATCACCTAAAATACTTGGTAGATTTCCAAAAGGAACTAGGTTTATGGAAAAATATTGGACTGTAGAATATGCTAATCAAACGAGAGCTTGAGGAGAGCAGTGTCTCTTTGAGGCTAGGGTAGAACTTCCAAGCTTCACTACTGAAGTTAATATATATGTAGCACCCTTGGGTCTAGATGATGTAATTATTGGAATGAGCTAGTTAACAGAGCATAAGACCAAGATTGATTACCTAGCAAAGATAGTGAGATTTCTAGATGATCTTGGAAATACAGTGTTTTTGCAAGGAGTGCAACGGGAAGTTAGAATGTGAAAAAATTATGCCATGCACCTGAAAAGAAATAAAAAGAAAGGTTGTTAGATATATGCTGTAAAGATGGAGGAAGTTAGGGAATTTAAAGAAAGTGTAATTTTGGATTATATGATTATACAAACTCAGAACCAGAGTAAGGAAATGGAAATTGAACACAAGAAGGAAACTTTTGCGGAGAAATATCCTTATCTTCGAGAATATCAGGACGTGTTTCCAAATGAACTACCTAGTCTACCATCGAGAAGAGTATTTTGATTTCTCTATATATTTAGTTCTAGGGGTTGAACCTGTCTCTAAGGCCCTATATCGTATGACCATAGTGGAGTTGATGGAGCTAAAGGCACAGTTGCAAGAGTTGCTAGATAAAGGGTTAACTCAACCTAGTGTTTCACCATGGGGTGCACTAGTGATATTTGTTAAGAAGAAGGATGGGACACTCCGACCACGCATTGATTATCGTATGTTGAATAAGCTCACCATCAAGAATAAATATCCCTTGCTCAGGATAGATGATCTTTTTTACCAGATGAAGGGGGTAGTTGCATTTTCCAAAATGGATTTAAGATCAGGGTATCACTAGTTAAGATTGGAAGAGGAAGATATCCATAAAATAGCTTTCAGAACTAGGTATGGCCACTATGAATTCACAATGTTGCCTTTTGGACTTACCAAGTCTCCAACAACCGTCATGAACTTGATGAACAACATTTTTTGCAACTGTTTAGACAATTTTTTATTGGTATTTCTTGACGACATTCTCATTTATTCCAAGAATGAGGAAGAGAATATTCAGTATCTTTGAATAGTCCTTCAATGATTAAGAGAACACTAGCTTTATGGTAAATTTTTCAAAATGCACTTTCTTTTAGGAGGTACAATATTTTGGTCACATCATATCACCTGAGAGAATAATAGTAGACCCTGAAAAGATAAAAGCTATAGTAGAATGGTCGGTACCTAAGAATGTGTACGAGGTTAGGAGCTTCATGGGTCTAGCTAGGTATTATTGAAGGTTTATGAAAAAAATTTCTAGAATTACTCACCCCATCACCTCCCTTTAGAGAAAGGGGAAGAGGTTTGAATGGACTACGAAATGTCAGGAAGCTTTTGACACATTAAAGGAAAAGTTAAGTAAAACACCCATTTTGGTTGTACCATACCCTAATGGCCATTTTGTAGTAATCATAGATGCATCTGGTGATGGACTAGGTGGAGTATTGATGAAAAATGAGAAGGTGGTGGCACACGAATCTCAAGAATTGAAACAATATGAGTAGAATTATGCACCACATGATCTGGAATTAGCAGCTATCATTCATGCCTTACAAATGTGGCAGCATTACCTATTGGGAAAAAAACTTGAACTCAAGTCAAATCATCAAGGGTTAAAGTACTTATTTACTCATCCTAGCTTAAATCCCAAACAAAGAAGGTGGATGGAGTTAAAATATTATTATTATTTTGAGATCGGTTACATCAAAGGCAAGGAAAATAATGTAGCTGATGCATTGAGCCGGTCGAGGCATATAACTTCTATGACATCAGTTGACACAAATTTTAGAGCTCAAGTGTTGCAGAAAATGTGTGAAGATGAATTTTACCTTCAAGTGTAGGAGGCTCTTCAGGTAAACCCACAGGATCCTAAATATGAGGGTTTTCATATTGAGGAAGATGGGCTATTGAGATACAAGGGTAGAATGTACATATCCAATTCTCTAGAGTTAAGATAATATGGCAAGAGGCTCACTTAGCACCCCATTCAAGACACCATGGGGTAATAAAAAAGTTGGTTGATGTCAAACCCCTATATTTTTGGAAAGGAATGAAAAGGGATGCAACTAGATTCATTGGAGGTTTTTTTGAATGTCAGAAGGTTAAGGTAGAGAATCAACACCCAACAGGGTTACTACAACCTCATAGTGTACCTGAATGGAAATGGCAAGTCATTAGTATGGATTTCATCTAGGGATTACCGATGACTAGGAGTAGGCACAATTCAATACTAGTTTTGGTTGTTAAACTCACCAAGGTAGCACATTTTATACCAAGGAATTTGACAAATGGAGCTTTAGTGGTTGCTCGAAAGTTTGTGCAGGAAATTTTTTGATTACATGGAGTTATAGAGATGATTATCTCTAATAAAGATGCTAGGATGACATCCAAATTTTGGAGAACTCTATTTTCTACTATGGGAACTCAGTTAAATATCAACACAACTTATCACCATGAAATTGATGGTCAAATAGAAAGGGTAAATCAAATTTTTGAAGATCCACTCAAAATGTACTGTATGGATCAGCAATATAAATGGGAGGAATATTTACCATTGGTAGAGTTCACCTATAATAAATCATATCAATCAACTATCAAAATAACACCATTTGAAGCCTTATACTACAAGAAGTGTAGAACCCCTATCTGTTGGGACAAAATGGAGGATAGGATTGTCCTCAAACCTAAAATGCTCTTAGAAATGGAAGAACAGGTGAAGTTGATCAAGTAGAGATTAAAAGAATCGAATGATCAACAAAAGAGCTTTGCAGGTGCAAAAAGAACTCCCAGGTAGTTTGCAATTGGGGATAAAGTTCTTTTACGGGTAAAACCTTAGAAAAGCTCAATCAAATTCAGAAAATCCTCAAAGCTAGCTATGAGATATGTGGCACCATTCAAAGTCCTACAAGTTATTAACATAGTAGCTTACAATATTTCTCTACCACCGGCTCTTGCCAGATTACACAATGTATTTCATGTTTCCTATCTTAAGAAATATCATGTAGGATTTAATCACTAGATAGACTGGAATTCCTTGTAGGTGTGGAATCCATGGGTGATCACAGTTGAGCCAGTTTGAGTGCTTGAGGTGCATAAGATGCGCTTATGCAACCATGAGGTTATGCAATGCAAGGTTTAGCGGGACCAATACTTTGAAGAAAATGCCACTTCGGAGGATTATGAAGAAATCCTTCAAAAATTTCCTTATCTTTTGATGAACAATTGAGAACACTATATTTATGTTTATGTTTAAGTTTGAGAGTTTGAATAAATAATCAACGAGGACAATGATTCTTAAGGGGAGGAGTATGTTACATCCCTTCCATTGAGAATGTGTGTTTGGTCATGTATTTCAAATGCAATTTTAGTTGCAAGTAACCACTTTCATGTGAATGTGAAATGGAGAATAAAATAGTTGTTTGATTTATCGTAACCATAATCTAAATGCTCTTTTTATATGCAAGTGATTTTCATGTTTGCATAAAGTTGAATGTGTTCATGAGATTATATGTGAATGCATATTTATATAGTCATTGCGAGTGATCTAACCATAATACTTGTTAGTGGATGCAAGACTACTGACACCACAATGGAAAAGGAAATATCATCAGGGAGAGGTTGTGGTTAACAGAGGATAAAAATTATCAATTTCCAAGAGTTGGTGTATGACAGTCAATCATGACCATAACTTGGCCATAAGTAATTTAATTTGATTTAATTATTTACTATGTAATCCAATTTAATATATGTAAAATAATAATTAACTTTCAGGTAATTTCAAATGGTAAAATTAAATATTAAATTAATAATAATTTAAGGATATTAATTAAATGCCATCAGTTAAAATTGGAAACCTTAGAATGGTTTAGCATCGAAAGGAATTGTAATTGAATTTTGGTGTTAATGTTTAGGAGGGGAATTCCCATCCACTTGCCACCCTCTCATGATGGAAATGCCCAAGATCATGGGTAGATGAAGGGATTCTTGGTTGTGTGTTTTGAGCAGTATTAGGGAAAATCTATCATTTCCTCTCGAGAATTCTTCATTCTCTTTTTCTTGGGGAGAGTACTCTCAATTGAGGCTTGGAACTTGTTTGAATGGAATTTTGGTGTTCACATTCTTGTT
Organism: Sequoia sempervirens; assembly: GCA_007258455.2. Lineage (NCBI taxonomy): Eukaryota > Viridiplantae > Streptophyta > Pinopsida > Cupressales > Cupressaceae > Sequoia > Sequoia sempervirens. The sequence goes on along the minus strand of VDFB02201130.1, from coordinate 16,599 downwards.
TTGGGTCTCTACTTTCAGTTGGTTGCTCCCTTTTTACAATCATCCATCTTAATTTCTACCGCCATTCATATTTCACTCGCATTCTAGTTCTTGGGAAACTTTCTTGGTAATCACACTCTTCTACATCAAACTTATTTTATCATCTCTACCTCCTTTCCATACTCTTTGGTGTCATCTTAGTTGACATTTTTCTACCATCTATGGAAGCTATGAATGATTAAATTTGTTATACAATTTTCATTTCTTTTCTTGTGAGGTAGGGATTTCAATTCTTGGAATTATGTCTCCATCTTGCTAGTCTAAAGTTTGGTGGTGGTTTGTAGACATATTCTTCAGAGCATTTGAGTTAGTATTTTCCAAGTTTATTTATCATCTTAGGCACGTATGTAGTCTTAAAGTATTTACTATCTTGCATAGTATTTTATACGAAATGAAATTATCTTGTTTATGAATTGTCATATTGAAATTAATATTGCTAGATTGAAATAGAATGAGTTTTTATTTTGTTGTTGAATGACTCAAAAAATGGATTTAAAATATAATCAAAGCTTATCATTTTTCCTTTCCTGAGAGTCTTTACTAGTCTAGCTTCTTTTCGAAAGCTCTAGCTCTATTTTCCTCATTTCTACCTGAATCTAAGCTCTATTTCATCCTCTTCTTTTAAATTGTATTTAAACAACCTGAGAGGAGTTGATTTCATTTCCCTCTTCATATTTTTCTTCAACCCACAAAATTTTCTTTGGAACTTGAAGCTGATCCAGTAAGGTAGTATTTTCTTGAGTTTCAAAGAGTAGTATCCAATGGAGAAAAAACTTGAACAGAGAAAAAAATATGAGTTCTCTTGTAATTAAAAAAATATATGCTTATGATTTCTTGAGAGGAATTTTTTGGTTGAACCAATTAATATCCTCCTCATCTATATAAATTTGAAAGAATATATTTCTCTGATTGGAGACCTATGTTGCAAGAAGAATTTTGGAATATAATTATATTAATAAGAAACTGAAAATCTAACCTGGAATTATAATTTAAATCTTGAGACAAATGTAATCATTTCAAACAAGGGTGATAGTGTTGATTGCAGAAGAGTTCCAGTAATGTTAAAGAAATCCTTGGCCAAGGTACGATGCTAGATTCAACATATGTTAGCCATCAAGTACCAGATGTGTCACTGATCAAAGTAATCTTCTAGTTGGGAGGTACCCATAGTGAAGGTTCGATCAGAAGATATAGGTCCTTGACACGAAGCTCAGAGGCATGATGATAGAAAGATCCTTGTTGATTACCCTCGTGAAGGGAAGGGTTTCTTCAGTAAAAGAAAAATGAGAGGCTAGAAGGTCTTTGGATGGGCGGTAAAGCCCCTAATGATATCTCATTTTCCCATGATGACAAAGTCAAGTTTAGATGTTTCAACTTCTTAACTGTATATTCTTCAAACCCTTCTCTCTCAATTTTTTTGAAATGATTACGTAACATGTAAATTATTTAGCTGTAATTAATGTTCTTGCTTTTTGGAAATAATGAAAAGTTTGTTAAAGTTCATTTGTATTTTCAATTATTGGAAATCAGTTAGTAGTTCCTTTTCAGTTGAATTTTTAAATTAAAATTAAGTTGAGAAATTGTATGTTATGTATTTAATTTTAAATGGAAATTCTTTTTCATTCAAAATGCAAAAGGAAACCCTAGTTGAAACAAGTTAGTTTCTTTTTCAACTGAAAGTTGTTTGTTAGTTTCCTTTCTTAACTGTAGGATAGTTTGAGTATTATATGGGTCCTCCCACTAATCTGAAAAAATTTAGAGTGTTCTTACTCAAATTAAGTTTGTCATTTAGTAGATATGAAATCAGTTGCTTAACTTACTTAATTTCAAATGTTTATTGAGGGTATGTGTAGGATCATGATGGGCCAAAAAGTGGCAATATGATGGGTATGTGGTTGATCACTTTATTTTTACCCAAAATTGATGAAACGAAAAGGGTTTTTAAAGGAGATTCTCAGCTTTCCACCAGTATAAATTATATTTTACTTTAAATTTGATAAGTAATTATTATTCATTTTCTATTTGAATTACGACTAAAGCCCTGATTGATAGGTTGATTGAAAAACATCTATAACTTTCAAACACTATCAAAATTTTTGAATCCAAAACATGCATCACATTCTATGCTTTGTATACTATAGGATTAAAAAGAAAAAATGAATTTAATGAAGTTTTGACCAAGTTAAGATGGTCGAGACAAGCGAGTTTTATATTTTTAAAAGTTGTAATAAAAAATTCATAATTAATTATTTACTTGGAAAAAAATTACAAAAAATATGTATCACATCTAGGCGTGAGTCCACTATATATTTAAAATATTATAAAATATATATAATTTTATTTTGTTTGGCTGGTCAAGCAGACACCTAGTTCTTATTTTTTCCACGAAATTTAAGTACTACTACATTTAAATTTCAAATTTTCACCAAATAGATTTTTTTAAAAATATAATGTTTAGAAACTACATTCAATTTTCTACAGATTCTATTCTTAAATATTTTTGAAATAATATAGATAACTTATTTAAATTTTTGTGTCAAGTTGCCTAACTCTGATTTTTCTGATTTTCTTCCCACTTAAGGGCCTATTTTTTCCATGATGATCCTACACATACCCTTGAGATATTTAACTTATGGTTTGAATCCAATATGTAAATTCAATCCATCAATTCACTTAACAAAGATAATACATTAATTTTGAATTACCATTGATTCACTTATGCCTTTTGATTAAGTGAGATCAATTTACATTAATGATGGCACTTGTAGATGCTTACAACACCATCTAGTCTTCTAACTTCATATACAAAGTTGTTGCTACAAGGAAGTTAAAGCCCTACAAGCACTACTTAATCCACACTGACTATGTGTTTCTCACAATAATAACAATAAGAAGTCCTAGTTATTGAAGCATTAAACTGTATGCGAACTAGCTAATAGAGGCACCTTTCCTTGTTTACAAATCCTTACTGAGGCATAATTCAAACAATACTAAATCCAACATTCTAACCAATAACTGAAAAAAGTTAGAATAAATCCAAGTACTCAAAACCATTGGTTATACATAATGCTATGTATTCAAATGAAAAAATATTCTTCAACCCAAAAGAGAAAAGTCTTCATAGAGAGGGAAACTTCCATATAGAATTTTGCAATGCTCCTTCAAGTACAAAAAATCAGCCTTCTGACATTATCTACACAAAGTTTCAAAATATTAAGTCTCTGATTCTTCTCTCAAGTCTCCATCCCCATCGAAAAATCCAATATATTTTGAAAAGCCAAAACTCTCCCAGGTTTTATACACAAAATTTACTCAATATGGTAGATAACCATATGATTTACAAAATCAACTATATCTCCCCATTACAAGTAAAAAATATTTGAAAATCCCCTTTAATTACAAGAATAAATCTCTCATAAACCTTAATAATCTTTTAGAAAAATCTTAACCCCTTAAAATAATTTTCAATAATCTTTGTATATTTTTAAATTTTATTTAATCCCCATATTGTTCTTTAAATTCAGGCTTTGTTTTCATTTGTCTTTAAATTTAGGCTTATTGGTTTTAGAGAGATTATCATTTTAATTTTAAGAGGGCTAATCTTTTAAAAGTAGAGAGAAATAGCTTTATCACTATGATAAACAAAAATGCCTTTGATATTCTCTCAAACCATGCACATAGCACAATGGTAGGAGGATTGGATGGTAAGGCAGAGGTGGGTGGTTCAAACCATCAGCCCACCAATTTCAGCATTTTCTTTATTAAAATAAACCACTATCCAATTTATAGAATATCGCAGATGGTGGCGTGTTGGTAGGTAGGTATATTGGAGAATAGAAGGTTGGGGTTTTGACCCTAATTGATCATCTTTTCTTTTAGCAGACAGAATGCTAACCACTAGAGGAGAGGGATATCACATGGCACCCTATAATTCACTGATTCAAAAAATCATTGCCATGCATCATAATCTGAATGGATCTACATTGCCATGTGTCAGTCTCTGACTGTTCAATGTCATCGTGATTGCCTCAAATGCTTGCCACATCACTACCATGTGTCGTATTTTGATTGGTCCACATCACCATGCTGATGTCAGCATGGTCAACCCTTTTTCTCATAAACTTTGACCAACTATATCTTCTCCATACGAGCTCCGTTTTCAACAAAACGAGCGGTGTCCATATTTTGGTGATAAGCACTTCACCTTGGTATGATATTTGCTCAATTTTGAGGTGATCAATTTTTTCACCAAAAAATACCTACCTGGTTGCAAGGTTTGACCAAACTTTGACTAGCCATAAATTTTGTGTATGATCTCCTTTCTTGCCAGTTCAAGTTGTGTTTGGTCTACTTTGTCAAGCACTTCAACATGGTATTGATTTCAAGTGAAATTAAAATAGTTGAATTTTTAGGGTTTTGAGATCCACCTAGATCAACCACAAAATTCTAGGACTCCAATTTTTCCAAGTTAAATGTCATGCAATATCATTAATGGGTGTTAGGATAGATCCTTGAAAATGCAATTAATAAGGATTATATTTTGAATTAAAGGGCCAATTAACCTTAATTAACCACAATTAATTATTGACACCCTAGATTACTGTGAAAGTGTAATAAAACACTTTACAACACCCTAAATAAGGCACAAATTAAGTAAATTTTATTATTAGAAAGGTCCCTAGACTCAATGTGAATGTGTAAAACACATTACAACACTAGTTAAATCAAGGCATCATTAGGAACCTTCATTTGTCATTAATTATTTCCAAATGTAGGAAAAAGGGACACTTTTTTCGTTAATAAAAAACCCATATGTCCCTCCCCCCAGTCTTGCTAGTTGAAGTTCAATTTTGATGACTCAACCAAACCTAACCTAGGTTGGAGAGGGGGGGTTGGGTTATCAATGAGTTCAAAGGGGAAATTGATTCTTTCCTATGTAGTTAACTTGTGGGTTTAATCTTCTAGTTTGCTAGATGTGGCAACACCTTTCCATGACATCCAAATTGCCATGCAAGCTTGGATCTCTAATTTTCTTATAGAAGGGGACTCTACAAACATTGTTCTTATGCTAAATTGGAGAGCCTCTCCCTACTCAAATCTCTAGTACCCTGTGGCATCAGCTTGCAATCTCATGATTTCCTTTGAGAATCGCACTATTAATCACATGTATATGAGTGACGATAAAGTTGTCGATTCCTTAGCAAATCTTGGAGCTTTTACTCTAAATTTAGTAAAATGGGATAATATCGTCCATATCCCAAGTAAAGTGCTCAAATTAATTCATCATGATGCTAATGTACTGTCTAAATGAGATTGAGTTGGATATGATATGGACTCATATTGATAGTTTCCACACTCTTCAATTATGGAAACTTAAGCCCGATAATCAATCTACACATATTTAATCTTATTTGTGGCTCTAGTTTTTGTATAGCCATTTCTACTACTCGTGTTTCCTCGCTCTAAAACTTGTGTTTTTTGCAATGGGAGGGGATTTGGTTCATGATGAACCTACCAACTGTGATGGTTGGAAGCAAGACAAGGAGGTTTGGTCCATTTTGAAATGTGGTAACATGGCTTCATATGTGGAGGGGATGTAGGTGAATAACCCCAAGATTTCTTTGGAATTGACCAATTCTTGGGTAAATGAAATTATTGTTGGAGGGGTTTCTTTCATGGTGACTCCCAAGTTTATTGCAAAGGTTTAGGGGCCATCCTTGGATGGTATTTAAATTCCTCATAAATTGAAAAGTCACTACCAAGAAGAAATGAAACATTTCCTAAAAGAAGGAAAGAGGGTGAATAGGTTGTAGAATGATTTTAACATGGACCTGCCTAGCATCTAGAGCACAATTGTTGAAATTCTCATGAGGTATGTCGCTCTCAAAGGGTGTTTCCACCATTTCCATGTCCATCTATTCCCTATGATTAATCATCTTAGGTATATAATGTCAAGATGAATTTCCCCTTTTGGCTCCTATCTTCACTTGAGCAATCTATTAGAAGTGTCTAGGCTAGATGCAAGAAATTTCCCATATACTAAGGCCTTATTTTTCATTTATGCAAGTATCATTCTACATTGCTTCCCTCCCCTGCCTCTATGTGCAAGAAATATTTGACTATCCATTACCCAACCAATCCCCCTATGGACCCTAGTGCCTCTGTTACTATTGATGAAACTCTTACTACCATTTTCCACAGCACACAATCCTAGTGTAAAGCCCATGTGAATGATAAAACCCACCTGTCACCATCAAATGTACCCCTATATCAGAATCCATGCCTATTTTTACTTCTAGGTCGAGGGATTCTAATAACTCAAATGATGTTGAGATATGGAATCCTACACTAGCTAACTCTATTATGCACTCTTCAACTCATGACCATATCTCAAATGTTCTCAACACCCCTCTATATTCTAACCCCAGCTCACAAAATTCACCCAAAATATGCATCAATAAAAAATGGTATCATCAGAAAGTGGTCAAAATTTTGACTCCAACGAAACTCGAATGGAGTCAAACAAAGCTACAGAGTACAAGATATGCTTAGTCAAACCTTGGTCAACCCTGAAGCTAGGTCAGAGAAGAAAAGGTCAAAATTTTACATTGTCAAAAGTGGTCAAGACTAGCGTCAATGCAAAGATCTCGTCACAAGATTTCCAACAACATTCATTTCATGGAAAATGGAGTTTGTTTGCACAAGATATGAGCAGTCAAAGTTGGGTTGACTTTGCTGACATTAGCATGGTACAATCAACATGGTATGGTCAACATCCAGTCATCATCATCAGCCAATCACATGTTGACATGTGGCAAAATATAGACAAATAAAAAAAATGCACCTAATCCTAATCCTTAAAACAATGCTAAAATAAGCCTCAAAATAAGGAAAACAAAACCCACACCTACCTCCCATGTGCATGCTTACTTGGGGAAAATTTTAAGGAGGAAAAGGTGGGCTTTACTTGGTAAAACAAGTAAAACAATTTAAAAAACTAAAATATTCATAAGCCCAAATTTAAATCAAAATCCTCTAAAAGGATGAAACAATCAAACTCCCATAAACAATATAATCTCAGATATGACAAAAATTAAGGGGCTTAGGGATTTTATATGTTTTTTTCAAATAATGTAAAAAAAGAGATTTGAAGATTTTTGTGTAAATAAGGGGGATTTTTAAGTTGTATTTGTAAAAATGGAGAGATAAGGTTGTTATGTAAAATCAATTGGTTAGTAACCAAATTGATTAAATTTTCAATATAAAAACGGGGGTTTAGAGGCTTGAGGATTCATTGAGAATTATTCAGGTGTTTGAGACTTAGAGAATTTTGGAGAGATAATATTTTGTTCTTGTACGTTGGGAGAATGTTGGAATTCCATCCTGCTTGAAGGGAAGAGCTTGCAAACTGTTGTAATGCCAAATTTTTGAAGATTTCAATCGGATCAATCTACTCTTAGGAGAGAGGCCCAAAGATGTAGTTTTTCTTATGACAAACTTCATTATCAATTTGTTTGTGTTCTTTGTCTTTCTCATCTCATTTTGAATTCTAATTGTGTTCAGTTAATTATGTGTAGTTGATTTCATTTTCATAATTTGGAGTTTCGAAGTTGTAATTAGTTTGCATTCTTAAAGAAATCATCTTAGATCCTAAAAAGGACCAAATTGGTATCAAAGCAGTGTTTTGACTAGTATTGCAAATTCAAATGCTTACATGCTCCTAGCTTCAACAAGGCAAAGGAAAACTTGAAGAGTATGATCTAGAGATTGGAAGACGTTCAGAGCTCATTCATGAATGCAGATGGCAGATCAAAACAATGGAAAAGGTTTGGAGCTTGGTGAGAAGGAATTTGAGAAGGATTTTCTCGACATGAAGGCCATGGTCAAAGTCTTATTCTAGGAGAGGCAAGAAAGGATGCAGAGACATGAAGCTTGTGCAGGAAAAGAAAAGAAATCAGGAGCTGATCCTGAGCCTCCAAAGACACCTCCCTCTTCTCCTTCTTCTCCCTCTTCTCTATCTTCTCATACTTCTCCTTCTTCTACTCATTCTATAACTTCTAATCCTTTTAAGGGTGCACATAATCCCAAAATTAAGTTGGATGTAAAATTTGACTTACCAAAGTATTGTGGTGAATTAAATGCTAAAAAACTAGATGACTGGATTCAGTAGGTTGAAGTTTATTGTAGAGTCCAAAACCTCATAGATGATGCTGATGGGATCCAACTTGCTACTCTATAGTTAGGGGGTACAACAATAGCTTGGTGGGAGAGTAGGACTAGGGAAGAAATCTCCCAACATGGTAAAGTCAACTTGTCCTAGAAAAAAATTGTAAGTGCTCTTAGAAAGCAATTCTATCCCTTAGGCTACATGCAACAACTAATGATGAACTAGCAGATGTTTAGGAAAGGGAAAGGTTTGTCCATTCTGGAGTACACTCATGAATTTCATAAAAGGGATATTGCATTAGATGTTCCTTTGTACACCCAAGATACTTTGTTGAAGTACATAGGAGGTCTTCATTCCTACCTTAGACATTCAATTTTGGTTTTGAATCATAATAACCTTGACAAATTTTGTGTTCAAGCTACCCACTTAGAGTCTAGAGGTAAGGGATCATTCATTGATAAGTTTGATAAAAAACCATCTAAGTCTGAGGGAAAGTCTAAGGGTAAAGATAAAGAAAAAGATAAAGGTAAAGGAAAGAAGACAGCTACGGTGAAGAAAGAGGGTGAAAAACCCACATGCTCGCATTGCAAGAAAGAGAGGCATGATGAATCGAGGTGCTGGAAATTGCATCCGGAAGCAAGGCCAAAAAGATTTGGAGGCAATAAAGGCAAACAAAAGACTACTACTGCTATCATTCAACAGGATCTTGGATCTGATTCCGGAGATGAGACAAAGATCGTTGCTGTCAGGATCCAAGGTAAAGGGAAAAGTATAATTCTCTCTTCTAATGCAAGTATTTCTAATGCAAGTACAAGTAATGCAAGTAAAGTATCCACTCCTAAAGTTGATAAACAATGGAATGAATTGTTCCACATTCAGGTGGTAACTAAACACACAAAGATTGATACACTATTTGATTCGGGCTCTCAAGTCAACTTGATTTCTGAAGAGGTTGTTAAGAAATTGAATCTAACTACTACTACTCATCCTAAGCCCTATCCACTTGGATGGGTATGTAATGATGCATAGTTGCAGGTGACAAAACAGTGCAAATTGCATTTTTTTATCACTACTAATTTCATTGATGAAGTAGAAGTAGATGTTGTACCTCTAGATATTTGTGGGCTTGTATTAGGGAGTCCTTATCTGTTTGATAGAAAGGAAATCTTTTATAGGGGGGAGAACAAGTATCATCTTTTTAAAGATGGGGTAGAATACATTGTACATGCACACAAGGTCAAGACTAATCTCACACTAGTTAATGCTGGTCAAATGAAAAGGTTAGTCAACTCTAGTAAGAACTTTGTGTTAATGCTTGTAAAAGCCAAAGAAGAAGATAACTCTGAGGCATTTAAGGGGTGTGACCCAAAATACAAGGTTTAAATGATCAAAATTGTTTCTGCTTATGATGACTTGTTTTAGGAACCAAAGGGGTTGCCACCCAAGAGGGAAATACAACATGAAATTCAGCTACAACAGGATGTGCCATTGCCTAATATCGGCTTATACTATTTGTCCATTATGCAGAATGAGGAAATCAAGAAATAGGTTTAGGAGTTAGTGGAGAAAGGAGTTATCCATCCTAGTACATCTCCTTGTGGTTCTCCAATTATGTTGGTTCCAAAGAAAGATGGATCTTGGAGAATGTGCATTGACTACCGCGCCCTGAACAAGATAACGGTAAAAAATAGGTACCCTCTTCCAAGAATTGATGATTTACTTGATCAGTTGAAACATGCAGTTTATTTCACTAAATTAGATTTGCAAAGTGGTTATCATTAGATTAGAATTACAGAAGATGACATTTGGAAAACTGCTTTCAAGACAAAATAGGGACTTTATGAATGGTTTGTTATGCCCTTCAGGATTTGTAATGCACCTTCCATGTTCATGAGGGTCTTGAACGATATCTTTCATCCTTTCATTGATGATTTTGTCATTTTCTATCTAGATGATATTCTTATATTTAGCAAGTCTTGGGATGATCATGTAAGTCATCTAAAGAAAAAATTTTATGTTTTGAGAAAAGAAAAACTCTATGTAAAGATGTGAATTTGTAAAGACATCTCTAGTGTACTTAGGCTATGTTGTAGGGAATGGTCAATTGAATGTAGACCCTGCAAAGGTCGAAGCTATTGTAAATTGGCCTAAGCCAAGTATTGTAACAAAAGTAAAAAATTTCTTAGGTGCAGTCCAGTATTGGAGAAAGTTCATTGCAAACTTCTCCTACATTGCATCACCATTGCACGCATTGACAAGTACGAAGACAAATTTTCAGTGGGGAGGTCCACAGTAGAAGGCCTTCAACACTTTGAAGGAAAATTTAAGCACTACACTAGTTTTGGCTTTACCAGATCTACATCATCCATTTGAGATTGAGACTGATGCAAGCGGGTTTTCCATGAGAGTTGTTCTTATGTAAGGAGGTAAACCAATCCGCTATCACTCTGAGACTTTTTCAAGTGTAGTTATTAACTATCCTACTTATGATAAGGAACTTTATGCATTAGTTTAGAGTGTTAAAAAATGGAAACATTACATAATGGGGAAAGAAACTATAATCCACACTGATCACTAGCCACTACAATACTTGCACTCATAGTCTAAACTACAGCAAAGTAGGCATTTCAGATGGATGGGATTTTTGCAACAATTTCACTTAGTAATTAAGTACATGAAAGGTATCCATAACAAAGTAGTAGATATGCTTTTTAGGCCTCCCATTATGAATGCATTAATTATCCTTAAAGATAGTTCCATGGTGCACGAAAGGTTTCAGGAACAATATGCTAATGATGAAAACTTTAAGGATATTTATTCAACTTTAATTGCAGGAAAACATATAGAAGAGAAAGATTATTATGTGTAGGATAAAATTTTGTATCATTTGGGCAAGTTATGTGTTCTAAAAAATGAACAAGCACATTTAATCCATGAAGCTCACACCTCTTTGATTGCAAGAAATTTTGGGGTAAGTAAAACAATTACTCAGTTGCAAAAATATTGTTACTGGATTAAAATGTAGGAAATTGTCACCAAGTAGATTAAGGGTTGTATTATGTGTGCAACTAGTAAACCAAGTAATAGAAAACTAGGGTTCTACACACCATTACTTGTTCCATCTCATCCATGGGAAAGTGTGTCAATGGAATTTATCGAGGGGTTACCTATATCTAGGAAGGGACATGATTACTTGTTTGTAGTAGTTGATTAGTTTAGCAAGATGTGTATCTTAATGCATGTAAAAAGCAACTCACTACTTAACTAACAACTCAAATGTACTTCCAATTTGTATGGGTTCATTTCGGGTTACCTACCTCTATTGTATCGAATCGAGATTCTTGATTCCTAGGGGAATTTTGGTCAGCTTTGTGGGGACTCATGGACACCCAACTGAAGAAGAGTACAACTTTCCATCCACATACCAACGGATAGATAGAGGTAGTAAATAGGACAGTTGTGCATATACTCAGAGTCTACTTTAGCAAGCATCCCAAATTGTGGGATGGCAGTCTTCATTATGTGCAGCATGCTTACAACCATGCAACACACTCTTCTACAAAGAGGTATCCTTTTGAAACCTGTTTTGGTTATGTGCCCAAAACACTGATGGATTTTGCTTTTGGGAAGGACGATGTTGAAGATGGACACCATGATTCAGGGGGGGCTTTAAAGTTCATCCAAAAATTCCAATCCATCCATCAGGTAGTAGAAGCACAGTTGGAAAAGAGCCAAGCGAAATACAAGGTTCGACATGATAAACATTGCACTAATCATCATTTTCAAGTCAGTGATCATGTTTGGTTACATATCATCAAGGAAAGAATACAAGGAAAAGGAAGGAAGCTCAATCCAATTCGTATGGTCCCTTTGAGATCTTTGAAAAGATCAGAACCAATGCCTTCTGGCTTAATCTTCCTCCATTCATGTAGATCTATTCAGTTGTCAATGTTGAGAACTTGAAGTTGTATGAACCTCTGATAATATTGGATGAGGAGACTGATATTCAGGTTCCATTAGTGGATGATCATTCACCAGATTACATGTCAGAGTTTCCTGAAGATGTCATCCTAGATAGGAAAACTAGGACTTCACGAAGAGGAGTAGTTGAATACATCAAAGTAGGACTAAAGGGGATGAATTCTAGCAAGGAAAAATGGATGGAGATTGGTAAAGTGAGGGAACTTTACCCTCTCTTACTTTCTGAGTAACCAACTTTCAGAGATCCAAAATCTCTCCAATGGGGAGGACTGATCCATAGGATCTTCACCAAAAATTGAAGTTTCTCATTTATCTCCAGAAATGGAATCATCAGAAAGTGGTCAAAATTCTAACTCCAACATAACTTGAATGGAGTCAAATGGAGCTACGAATTCCAAGATATGCTCAGTTGAACCTTGTCAACCCTAGAGCCAGGTTAGAGAAAAAAAGGTCAAAATTTGACATTGTCAAAAGTGGTCAAGACTAGCATCAATGCGAAGATCTCATCACAAGCTCTCCAACAACATTCGTTTCATGGAAAGCAGAGTCTGTTTGCATGAGATATGAGTATTCAAAGTTAGGTTGACTTTGTTGACATCAGCATGGTATAGTCAACATGGTATGGTCAGCATCCAGTCATCATCATCAGCCAATCAAATGTTGACATGTGGAAAAATCTAGACAAATAAAAAAACAATAAAAAAAAAAATGCACCTAATCCTAAGCCTTAAAACAAGGCTAAAATAAGGCTCAAAATAAGGAAAACAAAACCCACACTTACCTCCGACGTGCATGCTTACTTGGGGAAAATTTTAAGGAGGAAAAGATGGGCTTTACTTGGTAAAACAAGTAAAACAAAAAAAACTAAAATATCCCCCTTAAAAATAACCACTAAATTAATGGGTGGTAAGTAATAATTAATAAGCCCAAATTTAAAACAAAGTCCTCTAAAAGGATGAAACAAACAAAATCACGTAAACAATATAATCCTAGATATGACAAAAGTTAAGGGGCTTAGCGATTTTATATGTTTTTTAAAAATAATGTAAAACAAGAGATTTGAAGTTTTTTGTGTAAATAAGGGGGATTTTTAAGTTGTATTTGTAAAAATGGAGAGATAAGGTTGTTTTGTAAAATCAATTGGTTAGTAACCAAATTGATTAAATTTTCAATATAAAAAGGTGGGTTTAGAGGCTTGAGGATCCACTAGGAATTATTCAGGTGTTGGAGACAGAGAATTTTGGAGAGAATTTGTTGTTCATATATGTCAACAGAATGCTGGAATTTCATCGTTCTTGAAGGGAAGAGCTTGCAAACTGTTGTAATGTCAATTTTTTTAAGATTTCAATTAGATCGGTTTATTCTTAGGAGAGGGGCTTAGAGACGTAGTCATTCTTACGATGAAATTTGTTATCAATTTTTTTTCTTCTCTCTCTTTCTCGTCTCATTCTGAATTCTAATTTTGTTTAGTTAATTATGTGTAGTTGATTTCATTTTCGTAATTTGGATTTTTGAAGCTATAATTAGTTTGCATTCTTAAAGCAATCATTTTAGATCCTAAAACAAACCAAAACTAGAACTGAATCTAGGTCAATTTGTATCCCTGGTGACCCCCTAGGAAAAAAAACCAATGAAATCTCAGAGTCAATTAGCATTCATAAGGATTTTATGAATTGGCTCTTAGGCCAACTGGTCATGGATAAAGAAAGAATTCAAATTTTGGAGGGAAAGGTTCTGGAGCAGCAAGTCCTATGCCCAGGGGAGGTGGAGAACAAGGAGCATTGGGACATGATTGCTTCTTTAGCTAAGTCTTTTGAGAAGTGGGAGGGGTGGGAAAAGGAAATAGAAGATTTACAGGCCATAGTTGGCATGCTGAGGATGAAAAGAAGAATTTACTGATTGAGATTGATGTCATCCATTAGAATTAGGAGAATACTATGCAATGCCTCAGGGTCATCACATATTACTCTAAAGAAACTGTGAAGAACACTGCCCTCACTCTTTAGGTTTATCAAGATGAATTAAGGAAATTCTAGGGGAAGTGGGTTGCTGACACTATGGAGGATGGTCATATGTAGAAGAAGAAGGGTAGAAAGGTGGACACCTTAGCTTTTGATGAAACCATGAATACCCAGGCCATTCAATAGGGGCCTATGACTTTTGAAAAGAAGCTCCAGTTCTTTTATTAGGAATGGAGTTTTGGATTGGTGAGACCCATAGGTGCCTTATGGTTTTACGTTGGTCCTAGTTGTGTAGGTTTTTTTCGTTGTGTTATTATTGGTCAAACTACTTTTAATCTTGAGCTTCTATTTACTTTTATTTATTTCTCACTGCTCGTGAGTTCCTCATCTGCCTCTATGACTTTTTTTGTAATACGTATTGTCTCTTCTAGTTTTAATCTAATCAAAACTATCAACCATTCAAGAAACAAAATAAGGAGTTTTTATAACTTAATCCTCCTCAACCAACTCAACATGTTAATAACCAAGTGGTTGTTGTAAAGAAAAAAAATTCATACACACTTGGAGATAGAAATCGATAATTCACCCCTATACCTAACACCCTTCATAATATCATGTTGTAGCTCTTTAACCAAAAACCAATTTCCTTACGTCTTGTTAAAGCTCCTGATCCTACTAAACCTTTACTTCCTAACTATAGAGAAAATGCCTATTGCCATTTTCATTGACAAAATGGACATGATGCAAAATATTGAAAGTGTCTTAGACATCTTGTGCAAGACCTCATTGATTCTAATCACATTCAAGTTAGTGGTGTTAATGATCAAGGTAATAAGTCTATAGCCCCTCCCAATCAAAAAATTTAAATCTTTAGTAATCCTATGCCAAATCATAACATTTCATTTTGTCAAAGCTAGTGAAACAAACAATGATGTGATGAATATTGACTCAAATGATGAAATGATGAAAAACATGGACAATATGATTGGACTTATTGAAATTCAACCTTATAAGGGCCTAATCAAAATGATTCTTGACATCGCTTTCCACAATAGGACATATTAAAAATGCACTTGATGGTCCTCTTTACATATGATCTTATTAGGATCTAGACTAATTGAATTTGAATGCTTAATGTTAACAAATCATGAAATCCAAATTACATAAACAAAATTAACACATTAACATGTGAATTAAGCGAAAATACAATTCATGCATACATTATTGAAATTATGAATTAAAAACTGAAGGTGAAAAGAACGAAATTGAGAAAGAAGAAGAGAGAGAGAGTGCAAATGATCTGATAACGGAGTTCACCACAAACGTGACTACATCTCCGGGTCCGCTCCAATAGAGTGAGACCGATCCAATTAATCTCCAAAAATAGAATTACAATTGCACCAAGATCATTTCCTTCCAGCACTTCGGCAACATAACAAAACTCCGATGTACAAAAATGATCGAAAATCTCCTTAGAAAAATCTCCTTGTTTCTCACAGCTTCACCACCTAGACTTGAAAAATCTGAGTGAACCAAACTCACTCCTAAACTCCCCTTTTATACATTAAATTTACCAAAATTGGCCTCTAACCAATTGATTTTACAATATTTTCTATATCCCCCTTACATGGAAAAATACTTGAAAATCTCCCATTATAATTCTTAAAATATCCCTAATAATATTTTAGAAATTATTTAAGCCTTTTAAATAATATCTTTCAAGATTATTTAAGCCTCCTTAAATAATTTATTTTCGGACTTCCTTAGGATTTGTTTAATAATAGGGGGTTTGTTTTAAATTTATGGCTATTTGACTTAAACATTAGACAAAACTAACTGATGTCGTGTGATACTCTATACTCGTTTGATGGCTTATCGGTGGCCACACCTCTTGGTAAGCCGGCGGTTAGGGGTTCAACCTTGGCCGCTGGATTTTAATAGCTGATTTACGCCAGTTACATAACAAAACAAACTATTTCCAATCATAGATATGACGAAATTGCGCGGCCGAGTGGTGGAGGCGTCGATTTGTAGTCAAGTGGTTAGGGGATCAAATACCTCTAACCCTTCTATCAGAGCGACCGACTATCAAACCGGTGCAGAGTGTCGACAGAGCTGGTGCTACATGGTGGACGATCATTCACTGACAGATGTGATATGCCCGCTGACGTGTGCTAACTGTGCAGTGACAAGATGATGACATGGCCTCCAAAATGATGACATGTCCTGCCATGTGGCACCTAATGATGTGCCACATGGCCCTTTTTCCTCTTGAAAATGACATGTGTCAATCGGTGATTGGCTAAGAACACTGACTGTTTGCTGACTTACCATGCTGATGTCAGCAAAGTCAACCCATCTTTGATTGCTCATATCTCGAGCATACTACATCGGATTTTGACAAAACGAACATTGTCAGAATCATCTCGATGAGCTCTTCAACTTGACGCC
>VDFB02201129.1:0-25012 GCA_007258455.2 Sequoia sempervirens | reverse complement strand
AAAGAGGTAGAGGACGAGGAGATATGGACAAGGATCTAGAAGAGGTGGTTTCAGAGGAACGTGTTTCTAGTGTGGTGAAGAAGGGCATCGAGCCTATGAATGTCCACAACACCAAGGAAGGGCGGACAAAAGGCCAGAAGGTCATGGAAGGGTTGGGCATGCAGATGAGGAGGCCCAATCTGAACATTCAGATGATGCTGAAAGGGGAGAAGCCCTAGTGATTAGGAGAGCCCTAGTGATCGAGGAAAAGGAACTTCGAATAGAGGAAGAACTGCTTTCGCGACAAGGCAAGCGTGAAGGAAAATGTTGTGGTAATATTATTGACGTGGAGCACCGATAATCTAGTGTTAGAGGAGATGGTCGCTAAAGTTGAAGTTGAAGAGGGAAAGGCACCGCAGATCCATATCTGGACAGTTCGGGTTGTAGAAAGACCACAAATTTTGTCAATGAGCGTTGCCTAGTAAAGTTCAAGATCGAGTCATGATGAGGTAATTTCCGATATCATCCCATGGATGGCTGTCACATGTTGCTTGGGAGGCCGTGGCAGCCTGGGATAGTGAGCTATGAAGATGATGGCCATGCAAACACTTATTCCTTGATTAAAAGGATGGGTCTGCCACAAGTTGAACCCTAAAGGAGATCAAGAAAAGGTATGTAGTAGTGCTCAAATTTGTTATGTAGATGGAAGAAAATTTTTAGAAGGTATGAAGCATGAGTGTGTGTGTTATGCATTGATTCGTAGAGTGAGTAATGAGGATAGTGAGAAGGTTCTAGAAGAAGTTTCTGGAATGTTGGATGAGTTTCAGGATATTGTTTCTGATAATGTACCTGAGGGTTTACCGCCAATAAGGAAGATCAGTCATTAGATTGACTTGATTCCTGGAGCTAGTTTGCCAAATAAGGCAGCTTATAAAATGACTCCAGCAGAAAATGAGGAGTTGAACAGAAAAGTTCAAGAGTTGTTGAGAAAGGGTTTGATATGAGAGAGTTTGAGACCATGTGCATTACCTAAAGTACTAGCACCAAAGAAGGATGGGGAGTGGAGGATGTGTACAGATTCTTGAGCCATAAACAAGATAACAATCAAGTACAAATTTCCCCTGCAAAGGATGGATGACTTGATGGACTATTTGAGTGGAGCTCAGTACTTCACAAAGATTGATCTAAAGAGTGGATATCACCAGATTTGGATTCAAGAGGGAGACAAATGGAAGATTGCCTTCAAAACCAAAGAGGGCCTATACGAGTGGTTAGTCATGCCTTTTGGGCTAACCAATGCACCAAGCAAATTCATGCAGCTTATGAATGAGGTACTAAAAGAATTTATGGGAAGTTTTGTTATTGTGTATTTAGATGATATTTTGATTTTCAGTAAGACGTTGGATGAGCATCTAATGCATATTCGGAGAGCCTTTCAGAAGTTAAGAGAAGAGAAACTGTTGATTAATCTGAAGAAGTGCAGTTTTGTGAAGAGGGAGTTGATGTACTTGGGGTTTGTTGTCTCAGCAGAAGGTCTCAAGATGGACCCAAAGAAGGTGAAGGCTATTCTGGAATTGCCTACCCCCAGAACTACTACTAAGGTGAGATCTTTTCATGGTTTGGCTAGTTTTTATAGAAAGTTCATTAGAAACTTCAGTAGTATTTGTGGACCCCTGAATGAAACAATGAGAGGGGATAGAAAAGAATTCAAGTGGAGCACTAGAGCGGCAAAAAATTTTGAACTGTTGAAGCAGAAGGTGACAGAGCAACCTGTTCTAGCCCTCCCAGATTTCAACAAGGTGTTTCAGGTGGATTGTGATGCCAGTGGTTGTGCCATTGGAGCAGTGTTGAGCCAAGAAGGTAAGCCCATAGCCTATTTCAGTGAAAAGTTAAATGATGCCAAGAGAAAGTATTATGTATATGATCAGAATTTTATACACAGTTCAAGCATTAAAGAAAAATGCATATCATTTGTTTCCAAAGGAATTTGTTCTATATACTGATCATCAGGCCTTGCAGTACCTAAATAGTCAAGGAAAATTAAATCAGAGGCATATGAAATGGGTAGAGTTTTTGCAGAGTTATACCTTTGTTTTGAAACATAGGAGTGGAAAGTCAAATAGGGTTGCAGATTCCTTAAGTAGGAGGCATACATTGATGACAAAGATGTAGATTGAAGTGGTTGGGTTCAATGAACTCAAGACACTGTATGCTGAAGATCCTGATTTTGCAGAGGCTTGGAAAGCTTGCAAGGAACCTATTATAGTGGATAGGACAAGGTGGCTGGATTTTATAATCTAGGATGTCATGTTATTTAAGGGAAGTCAATTGTATATCCCGAGGAGTTCCATGAGGGAGAACCTGATAAAGGAGAAGCATAGTGGAGGAATTGCAGGACATTTTGGTTAGGATAAGACCATTGACATTATTAGTGAGCATTATTATTGGCCTCAGTTGTCACAGGATGTGAAGAATTTTGTACAAAGCTGCAGAGTATGTCAGATGGCTAAAGGAGTGAGCCAGAATACAGGCTTATATCAGCCCTTACCTGTACCAGAGAGGCCATGGGAGGATATAAGTATGGACTTTGTTCTTGGTTTTCCAAGGAAACAATGAGGGAATGATTCGATCTTTGTGGTGGTTGATAGGTTTTGAAGATGGCACATTTCATTCCATGTCAGAAGACCCATGATGCAGTCCACATTGCTGACTTGTTCTTCAAAGAGGTGGTGAGGCTACATGGTCTACCAAAGAGTATTGTTTCAGATCATGACACCAAATTTGTGGGGTACTTTTGGAGGACCTTGTGGAAGAAGCTGAAGACAGATTTGAAGTTCAGTTCTGCACACCATCCACAAACAGATGGGTAGACAAAGGTTGTTAATAGGAGTTTGGGTAACCTACTGAGATGTTTGGTAGGAGATAAAACCAAGGGATGGGACTTGATCTTACCCTAGGTAGAATTTTCTTACAACAATTCTGTCAATAGAAGCACTGGTAGATCACCATTCCAGATTGTGTATAGAGGTAGCCCCAGAACAGCTCCAGAATTGAGGAAGATGGACCACGAGAAGAAAATAAGTGCTGAAGCCGAAGATTTTGCAGAACACATCAAGGATATACATGATAAGGAAAGAGAACATATTAACAAGATGAATATGTAGTATAAGGCTACGACAGATTAGAAGTGGAGGTATAAGGAGTTTCAGATTGGTGATGAAGTGATGGTCCACTTGAGGAAAGAAAGATTTCCAGTGGGAACATATAAAAAATTGAAGATGAAGAAGTTTGGTCCCTGTAAAATTTTAAAGAAGCATGATTCAGGGAATGCATATGAGGTAGAGTTGTTGGATGGATTCAACATTTCCCCTGTGTTCAACATTTCCGATTTGATAGAGTATCATGAAGGTGGCACAAAGGAAGTACCAACAATGGAACAGTGTGGGATTCCAGCATCTACTTTAGAAAAGGATGAGATTGAGGAAATCTTGGATAGTCGTGTGGGAAGGAGTACCAGAAACAGGCAGTATGAAGAATATCTGGTGAAATGGAGAGGAAGGCCTATGGAAGATTCATTCTGGCTATCTAAGGCAGTGGTTGAACGGTTGGGTTTTCCTCAACCATCTGAGATGTGATGGGGTCACTTCTCAAATTACCCTGGGTGTCTGATGCAAGAGCATCCAGTGGTGTAAGGGAAATCTTGCATCACCCAAAAATAGTTAAATTTCAAGTTTATCATTTTTCAGATGTTTTTACATTTTTGGATACCCTTTTTGTCATAATGAAATTCCCAATTTATGGCTTTTATTTTCTATTTCTGGGTTGAAAGATATTGCAGTTTTAGTTTCCCAGATTTGCACCTAAAATTTTTTTGAGTTGGATTTGAGGTACTTAGAGCTTCCGGAATGGGCCCAAAACTTTCCAAAATTGGCATTGCTAATTTTGAGTGCATTCTTGACTTCGAGACCTTTCCAATGGTTCAAAGAGCTCGCGAATCGGAGCCCTGGATCAAAAGTTATGGCCCTGGGAAGTTGGTGCACTTTCTAGAAGATACAATTGCAAATGTTCTTTTGAAATTTGAACTTCAAGTTGTAATTTTTGGTGCCAAACTTCCTAAACTCAAATTTTAATGTTGTTTTGGCTCCAAACTAAAGAGGATCTCTATTTATGGGTAGGTTTCTAGTATTTTTGGGTAACCTTTTGGGGACAAGTTCGCATATTGCGAAAGGGTTATTCTGTAGCTGTCTGTAACTTGCATGTGTTGTAGAACTTGGGGATCTGAGATCCTCTGCATGTAAGAAGCTCCATTTTCTAGATAATAAATTTTTTCTCTTGTTTGTGGGTTATTTTCTATGTCTCGGGTTGCGCCCTCATCAGAAATTATTATTAAATTGTTTAGAAAAAATATCATTGGCTCTTGCATCTATGAATTGTAGATTGTTTACAACTATTAACTAGAGGAAGTAATTATTTATATTGATGGAGCTTATTGCTACATGTTCTCTTCCTTTGAGGCTCTACGGGTGCCCCATTTCATACTTTTTATTGACAATTCTACATGGTAGGATCTTCTCCTAACTATGGGACTATGTGGAGCGTTGCTAATGAATCTTTCATATGGTTGCTTCTACCTTTATCTATAAAAGGCTATATTTCTGTTTTTATGCCAAGAATGGCTTATGACTTCTTTGTTATCAATGATTTTTCTATTATGTTTGTACATCATATCTAAGGTTGTTTTGGTAGAATATCTTTATTCCTTGCTAGAGTTTTTTGCAACAACTTCTATTATTATTTCAAAAAATTATATCCTTCTATTATTATTATACCCAAAAATTATATTATTATTATACCCAAAAATTATTCTTCGCCATGGTTTCCTACTCCTCCTCAAGTTTAAATGAACAAAGAAAAGAAAATCACTAAATATCCATGGTATCATATACTAATGGGATTTCCATATTGAGTAGCTTTTGGAGGGATGATTTTATTGAGCCCAAGTGCAACACATATCTTGATGCGCTCTTTCTATTATCCAAACTTCTTGCCCAATCAATGTGAGTATACTTAACTAGCCCAAACTCACTTACTGTAGTATATAAAATTTCACATCCTTTGGTTCAATTAATACATCTTAGGAATTTTTTACCTACTTGCCAATGTGTCTCCTTTGGTATCTCCATAGATATAGAAATAAAGCTTACTACATGTATTATATTAATCCTATTCATTGCCAAATACATAAAAATTCCAACCATATTTTTGTACAAAGTTGGATTCACATAGTTGTTGTAGTCTTACTCAATTTTAGACTTGTGGCTATTGGTGTTAGTGTAGGCTTGCTTTTTTTCATTTTAAACCTCCTCAAAGTCTTAGCGGCATATATTGCTTCAGATATAAAAAACCATGAACCATTTTCATCACTTCTATGCCTAGAATATACTTGAATATAACAAAATTTATCATCTCAAACTCTCTTTTTATAGTCTTTGAAATTGCAAATGAGGATATCATCACTTCCCATGAAATGTAAATCATCTACATACAAGACAACTATTAAAATATTAGAATCACTTGTTGTAAATAGTAGGCTCACCATCACTTTTGCTAAAATCATTTCTTAATAAATATGAGTTAATCTCTTGTACCATGCATGTGGTTCTTTCTATAGCTCGTAAAAATATCTCATCAACCTATACAATTTGTTTTCTTTCCATATAACTTAATATATAGGTGCCTACTCAAAACACACTTCCTATTTCAACAATCCAATCAAGAAGATTGACTTGACATCCATTTAAAATACCTTCCAATTGTGCTAGATTGCAATTCCTAAGACTACCCACATGGTTTCCATCTTTGCAACTAGAGCATATGCCTTATCATAATTTATCTTCCAAGTTTTTATTTATATCCCATAACAACTCTCCTTACTTTATACCTTTCTATCCTTCCTCCAAAATTTCTTTGAATCTTATAAACCCACTTCGCACCAAGCAATTGCTTACTAGGAGAAAAAATAGTTAGCTCACATGTTTTTTCGTCTCTATAGATTGCATCCATCTCCCCGTCCATGGCCTCACAATTTATTTTATTGTATTTCATCTACAAAATGAATTAAACTAATATGATAAAATATTTTATATTTTATATTTTCATCTAATTCATCTTCACACCTTTCATTTTGATGAATATCCCTTTCAATATTTTTGTCATTCTTTCTATTAGGAAGGCAAGAGCGAGGTATGAATCTAACTGATACTACTACTTGACTATGCAGAAAGTCTCAAGAACTATTTGTTCTCTGGAGTTGTATACTATGTAGGTCTCTAGAGGTATCTACATTCTATTTGTTCTTTGGAGTTGCAGACTATGCAGGTATTCAGAGCTATCAAGATCATTACATAACTACTAGTTGCTAACTCTTAGGTGATCTCTAGAGCTATCTTCTAGGATCCATGACTATTGTAGATACACCTTTGTTCTCTTCATGAATTCTCTTCTTCTTCATAATCAATGGGCATTGAAGCTGAAATCCCTAAAGATAATCCCACCATGCCACCATATGATTCATTTTCTATTAACTCAACATCCCTAATGATCATAATCTACTTGTTAACAAAGTTATATAGTTTATAAGATTTGGAATCTTCACTATAGCCTATAAAGATACATTTATCACCTTTTCCATCTATTTTTTCTCTCTTTTCTTTAGACACAAATGCATATTCCACACACCCAAACACTCTAGGGTGTTCTATCCATTTTCCCTTTCTTCACACCTCTTATAGAGTATTGTCACATATAACCTTTATGAGACTTATATTTATCAAATAAACTATCATTGCTACAACCTCACCCCAATATTCATTTGGGAGTCCCTTGGCTTTCAACATACTTCTTACCATATCCATGATGATCCTATTCTTTTTCTTAGCTACTCCATTTTGATGCAAAGTGTATCTAGTTATTTTAACTACTTTTTAATTCCCTAATTCCTATAAAAATTTAAAAATTCAACAGATGATCTATTTGACATAAGGACCTTAATAAAGTTTCCACTTTCCTTCTCAGTTTGTTCATTAAACACCTTGAACTTCTCAATGGATTCATATTTGTGCTTCAAGAAATAAACCCATGTATTCTAGCTATAATCATCTATGAAGGCCATAAAATATTGACTCCTACCTATTCTTAATGTTTGCATAGGGCCACACAAATCTCTATGCATTAAATATAAGTTTTCTCTTGCCCTTGTAAAATTCCTTGATTAAAATGGCTGCCTATGCTACTTGTCAAAAATGGAAGATTTGGTTAGGGTTTGTAATGTAACTTTTTCAACTTTAATAGGTAATATGATCACTCCAAGTTTTCATTTTCACATGTTATCAAATCCACTAATAGATAAAGAGGTGGGTTGGGTTTTTGATTTATCAACACCAAGCTTATCCAAAAGGTTTACACTAGACACACATTTAAGATTGAGCTACAAGGATAACTTTAAGAAACCCCCCACTTGGTGAAGGTGTAAAATCCTAGTGAATCTTTCCTTTTATTTGAAAAAAATATTAATTTTCCTAGCGAATCTATGCACATTAATAAAAAGAATTGTAAAATATTGGTGAATCTTAATGAATAATTGGTAACAATAATAATCATAGTGGAGAGTCCTAGTGAATAATCACTAAAAGATTAATTACAATGGTGAATCTCTCCTTTAAAAATTTGCATAGTTGGTCGGCACAGTTTCCCCTTCTTTTTTTTGTAATATTGAAGTAGGGGTCTGGGGGTGGCAACCACTAGCGAGGTTGAGGGGGCAGAGCCCCCTTGTGGGGGTCGAGGGGCAATGCCCCCTCATGGGGTCGGGGGAAACGACCCCAACGCACTCTTGTTGCGATACTAGCAGGAGTCGAGGGGTAGACTCCCTCACTAGGAAACATAAATTCACTATCGAAAATGTATTGGAGCACACACAAATTAAGTGTTTTTTAAAAAATATCGATTTAAAATTAAGACTAAAAGAAAAGTGAAAATGTTACCATCGATTAGGTTTTTAATCAGATGGCTACAAGGAAATTTCATGACCTAATATGCATGTGCCTTTTAAAAGTCTTGTTGAGGCCCAAAATAAATTCTAGGCCTCAACAAGCCTTTTAAAAAGCACATGCGTATTAGGTCACTGAATCAACTTGCAACCATCCGATTAAAAAGCTAATCAATGGCAATAAATAAAAGCCCCAAAATTAAATGGTAATTTACTATTAGTGGTGATATTGCCCCAAAATTAATGGTAGGAATATAATATTACTAGTGAATATAATTAATATTTGTAATTACGGTATAAACTATTGACGAATTAGTTCCAATGACGCATCCTTTAAATAGGCGAATTAATCGAGATGAATTCTTTTTTTGTAAAAACCTAGTGATTTAGCATCCTTTTCAGCTTGTACTATTCACCATTTTTCGAGGTCCCAATTTCAATTATTCACCAATTTGTGAAAATTCGCCACTAAAGTTTTCCCTATTGAGCTATTTTCAACAAGGGTTTATTTTATCCATGTGCTATTGTATTGAGCTATGATCATGAAAGCATCAAATTTTTTTTGCACTTCCAAAGGAGGGAGCTCACTTTGGTGGAAAACAATTTCAACATTTATTCCTTTAATTAGGGTTGCTATGTCATTTGGCTACACATCAGAAGGGATAGGAACTTGTTGTAAAGAATTTTGTGTAAAGCTTACAAAACTCACATACTACAAATAGTATCCTATAAAGAAATGCGTAATCGAAATATAGAAAGTGATATATATATATATATATATATATATATATATATATATATATATATATATATATTAAATAAAATATTCATAAATGCTCTAAGGTAAGTTACAATAATGAAATACAATATTACATTACATCTATTTCAATTTTACAAGTATAAGTTTTATATCAACACATAAAATACATTCGTGAAGATAAGTTTACATTTACAGATTGGCTATGCAAACCATACAAGTATAATACAAAGAAGTATATCCATATAATAAAAGAATCTCTATCCTCAACCACCATGACTATGTTCATCTTCCACAAGAAAAGGCCAAGAGTGAGGTTAAGGAACCTTTTCTGCCCAACCACGAAGTACTAAACTTCCCCAGGTTTCTTCCTAACATGAAGAAAGCATTGACCTTGCAGGAGAAGCCTAGCAACTTGGAATATTATAAGCAAGATGAAATCTTTCGATGAATTCCTGATGCATATATGCAATTCCGAAACCAGAATAACATAATACTCGCATATAGGATGTGGCAGAGACATATAGAATATAAAATCTAGGCTTTTCATAACCATCTATTTCACTAGTACAGTAGCTTGGCCAAGCAATAATAATAATATGGTAATTTAGAAATGGTAAATTATCGTCTTTGGGAGCACACATTCAACATCTTTTCCTGAAAGTAATTCCATAGAAAGAATAAATATAACATAGAATCTCATAATTTTTCTAAAATTACAAGCACTCATTAATCATTAATCTCTTTTTGAAACACCTTTCTATTCCAAGTTTTCTATTTCGTTTGCATAATAAAATAATCCATAAAAAGATAATTATATCTCGTTCTTACATCAAAAAATTAACTCAATTTAATCAATCTACTAATATACCAATAGATAATAGAAAATATATGAATCTATGTATCTTTCTATTTGCATACAAAATTCTAATAAATCGTTTTAAATAAATAACTTCCAAGTTGACTGATTTACTAAAGTTAACTTTATAATTTACATATTCATCATGTACATTTTTCTAAATTAGTTATTGTGTGTGTGAATTTTTGGGAGTTAATAAATCAATAATAAAACACACAAACATCAATGAGATGTATTACTTTAAAGATTTGAATCATAAAAATAATCTATTTACAACAAAACACATCTCTAAAACCATTCCATTGTTCTCTATTATCAAGGATTCATTAAATCATTTTGGCTCTCAAATTTTGTGTATGCACTATGATTGTTCGAATGACAACTTGAGAAACGAGATGTTGTATAATGTAAGAAATCTAAGTTCCTACATGATATTGCATGATGCGAATGATAATGGTGACATTGATAAATGGATAATGATGCTAGATTATATGATGCAAATGTTGTATACAAGCTAAGATGATAATCAAAATGTAACTATAAACTAAGACATGATTCTAATCTAATATGATACTGCAATGCAACTTGCTAAGTATTAAACAATGCTAAATGCTTAAACTCTAAATGCTCCAATGCTATTCCTACATAATAAGTTTTCTAAAAGATGGATAATAAATGTTGTAGCAAGAGGTTGTATTTATAGTATTTCCAAAGTATCTTGTGATTTGGCAACAACCAATGGTCGAGATTTCAACATGAGAGATGAACAGTGGAGATGGAAGAATCATGGAGGATGTTCCCTTGACCAAAGGCAACATGCCAAATGTATGAGAGAATCAAATGTGTGAGAAATCCATGTGTCAAAAGTTTGTTATGGAATTGGTTGAAAATAATGTGATATAAATATTAGTCATATTTAAATACATGTGACATTTGACGATGTGGCCAAAAAGTGTTGTAGACATGTGACTAAATTTGAATTTGAAATTGTTCAAACTTAGTGAGAAGATATTTAATTAAAAAAACTATTGAAATTTGTTTGTTTAATTAAATTTAGAAGAATGTGGTTTAAGATGAAGAATTTAGAAAAATGTGAACTATATAAATAAATTGAGAATTTATTTATAAGTAGATGAAATAAAAGTGGTCATTAATTAAATAACTAGGGGTAATTAATTAATTAATTATCTTGACTGATTTTAGGTGTATACATTTTGCCCCTCTTTGAAGTAATGTGTTGACATGTTGCTTCAAAGAAAATTTTTCTGCTGATGTCAACAAATTTCTTTTTGATGCCCCAGATGCTGATTTTCAGGTGATGACATATATATGCCTCCTCGGGAGATAAATCAGAATTTTTTTGAATTTTTAGGATTTTTTTGAATTTTTTAATGATTTGTCGATGATTTGGTGATGATTTAAAATTTTTATGATTTAGAAATGATTTATCTCCCAAAAAATGATGTTTAAGTTACCAGGTGATGATTTGATGAATTAAAGCCCCTTTTGAAAAATATAATAAAACAACCCACCAAAATCCCTCTCAATTAACCTTTAAAAGGTTAAAAAAGGTGATTAAAAAGCTCATTTGTGCATTTTGGATTTTGAAATTGAGAGTGATTAAGTGATCTAGCAACTTGGAGAAAAATGGTGATTCCTTACCACACACATCGTTTTGAGCACGTCAAACATCACAACCACCTGGCAGTGTACAGACCTCTGGTATGTACCACAAAACAAACTCCTCATAATTTGTGCAATTAATTTTACCTCTCTTTTCACATTTTAAATTCGATTTAAATTTCTCTAGCACATAGAAAACCTAATGTAGCGCATACATGAACTGTTCTAGCACATAGAATAATTCAACGCTTAGGGTTAGGACTTTAGGGCATAGGATAAATAGATTAGCGCATAGGTTCTTTAGTTCTTAGATGGCATGAAGTAGCGCATTGGATAACTATTGTGCTGCATAGGTGCATTTAGTGCTTTGGTGAAGGGGTTTAGCAAGTCAATCAATTTTGATGGAACATTGGATAGTTTGGTGCATAGAAATTCTATTATAGTGCATTGAAATAATTTTGTGATGCATTCATGATTTTGGCATGTTGAAGCCGTGTTCTGATGCATTTAGGAATTTTTCTAGCATATTGATATTTTTAGCACATAGAAAGACTGTTTTAGTGCATTGATGGCAGAATGATGAATTTTCTTATTAGAATCCTTGATTTTGATGATTTTTTATTGCATTAGCCTTTGATTTGATATTGATTGATGATGTTGATAGATTAGGTGATGATTAATCTCATGATAGGTTAGATTCAATGAGAGGATATTGATAATTGACCTCATGGTAGGCGAGGTTGAATTGATTGATGAACCTCATGATAGGCGAGGTTGAATTGATTGATCAATACTCACGAAATTTGATCAAAGTATCACAAGAGCTGATTAGATTTATAGGCTGATTGGTTTTGATTGATTGACAAGATTATTGATTTGTGATCTTTTGTGATGATAGGAGCCTCTGACAAATTTGCATATTCGAGAGCATTTCCCTAGGACGTGGGAGTTGATTCCACACTTGATGCCACCTAAGGTAGCTATCATTGCACGATGCAGATTGTCCTCTCTGATAGATATGGCCCAGATTAGGATCAACAGGGGTTTGTTGACAACTTTAGCAAAGAGGTGGCATAGCGAGCATAACACCTTTCATTTTCCCACTGGAAAGATTACAGTGACTCCAAAGGATGTCTATCAGATTCTACAGATACTTGTTGGAGAGTTGGTCTTATATGATTCTCATGAGTAGGGTGGGACTGATCCACTGAGGAGAGTATTTGAGGATGATCAGATATCTGACTACAAGATTCCTTGGAGAGAGATGGTCAATGCCTATGCCACATTGCTATCTATACTTGTCAGATTCATTGGAGGGTTCCTTTGTCTTGATTGCAGGTCAAAGGGACTTTCGGTTGGATGGGGTAGGATTCGTGAGAGCATGATCACTTAGGGTACCTAATATGCCTAGGGATGTTGCATGCTTGCTCATTTGTACCATGATTTACACTAGGTGGTCTACCTCCAAGGGGCTAGTTTATCAGTTGGGTCACATTGCTTTAGATCTAGGCCTAGGAGCATATAGCGGTCTCCCATCTAGTTGGAGATAGGTAGGGACCTCCATGAGACCCTATGTACATATTTATGCAAGTCCAATTGCTAAGCCTAGGTTGGGAAAGTCGGAGTATTGGAGGAGGATTATTGATGACTTAGAGTCAATGACATGGCGGATGTATCTTGATCATGAGCAGTGGTTAGAGGATAACACTGAGATGCCATTTTTTTGTCAATCCATGTACCTGATTGGGTAGTCCCAATTTATCATTGAGAGATTCTTACTATTGAGGTTACTTAGGCAGTATGGTAGAGTGGACAGGATGCCCTAGGGAGTGGCATATTATGCACGGTAGATGGATGTGATAGAGTGGGGAGCTATGTTGTCTTATGATGCACAATGCAACATTTCTATGGTTTACATGCCATTATTTGGGATGTTCATCCAAAGATTATTGAGGCTCCAATATCATAGGAGTATGCACAGTACATGTTCTTACATCCATTCCCATAGATTTTGATCCCAGATGAGCCAATGCCACTATTAGATGATGAGGAGAGGAAATTAGTACATGGGCTTAGGTGGAAGAGAGAGGGAGGAGATGAGGAGGAGGAGGAGAGCAGTGATGACAGGGATGGAGTTGAAGATGGAGGAGGTGAAGAAGATGATGATGATGGAGGTGATGGGGGAGGAGATGAGGGTGGAGGAGGGCCAGGTCCAAATGTTCAAGAGTTGAGAGTGCCTCACAAGAGGCAATCACTAGTAGTTGTAGCCCAGTAACATGTGGAGATTAGGTTACCCTCACAACAACAATAGACACTAATAGCTGCTTTACAGGTGTAGGTACAAACACTGCAGGGTAAGCTTGAGAAAGTACAAGCTTGGTTAGCATAGGCTCAGGGACAAATTACTAGACTGACGAAAGAGAAGGATGTTGTGAGACAATAGGTACAAGAGGTATAGGCCTAACTTACACAGGTCCAGGCCCAGGCTCAGGCATAGGGTTAGATGTAGGCACAGGTTTCCACACTTACTACAGAGAGGGATAGTTTGCGAAAGCGGGTGCAACAAGAAAAGGGAGTAGAAAAGAGGTTGCAAAGGGATGCCAATGCTATAGGTACATCATATTATTTTAGGGAGGTACGATGCTCTGCCAAGGAGGCAGATTTTTATAGAGTAAAGTATCATGAGGTCATTCCACTAGAGCAGCGAGAGAGCTTCACCAAGTTTGGCAGCTACACTCACACCAGGACTACTAGCAGGGGTGTGACACAACTGCTTCCTAGAGATTCGAGAGATTCTAGTGCAGGTCTATCTAGTGGAAGAGGCCCTGATCCAGTGATGCCGACACCATCTGAGGGGAGCACAACATAGCTCTGATTATGATGACAAATTTGTTGCATTTTGAGATAGTTGATGATGTATAGTTCTTTGATTCAGTTGATACACTATGATATACTACCATTTTTTTGATACTGATGTATCTCTTTATACCTTTGGATATTCTTGTACACTTTGACATTATGATTTTGATGTTATATGATATGCGACAATGATTATCAATCTATGTTTCTATATGATGTTTATATGACGATGATCATGATGATTATGATGGATGCATTTAATTTCTATTATATATGCTATGTGATGTTCTATATGAAGATGATATGATATGTTATGGATGCGAATGATGATACAATTGATGTGTTTTCTAATGTATGCAAATGATGATGCAATGAATGGATGAATGATGCATGAAATGATCATATGATGGTGCATAGTTATATGTGTTTATGATGTTTATATGATGATGATAATGATGATTATGATGATTTTGTAATGATGAGATGATGTATGATTGATGATATGATAATGTATAATTGATGATTCTATATGCTTTATGGATGATGTTTTATGCTATGTGATGGATTTTATTATGACGTGTGATGTTTATGTGATGACTATGTGATGATTATGCTATTCCAACTAGTCCTTTGTCAGTCTTGGATTTGAGTAATATCAAATTCATCTTCACTAGTGGTTTTAGATGTTCATAACAATGGAATTATATCCTTGCTGATTAGTGATTTTTTTCAGCAACTTTTTCTTCTTGGAAATCTTACTTTGTTGGATATGTCTTTCAATATTCTTATGCCATGTGTCATGTTCTTCAACAACTTTTTCTTCTTGGAAATTTTACTATGTTGGATATGTCTTTCAATCTTCTTAATTGACCATTTTATTAATCCATTAATAAGAGATGAAATTATTTTGATTATGCAAGTGAGATGCAATGCACTTCTTTTTGTGTTTTTTGATGTGGATATTATGATGTGATTCATATATGGATGAATGTGAAGGATGATGCAAGTGTTGTGTTTTCTATATGAGAATGATGTGTTTTTGGTAATGTCAAATGTACTTAATCCATTAATGTGAGAGATATCATCATTGTGAAATTTGTTTCAGCCTTGGAAAACTAATAAATATAGATGCAACACTGATATGAATGCAATCTACCTTAACCATGCAAATCTAATATGCAAAGGTTGTCATCGTAATAGCTTATTTTTCATGCTATTTATCATCATTGAGCTTTTAAGATGTTGAAATTGAGTACAAACATCAATGGTATAATTAGACCATGATGACGTGAGTACTACTTCCATGATTTTTGATAGTGAAAGTTAACACAAGCATGTAGGTATAATTGAACTGAGATGACCTAAGCATTTCTTGCATAAACAAACAAGAGTGAATCATTTTCCTATGAAAATCTAGAATGTCATCAATAATACTTTGTAGAGCATGTTCCACCACAATTTGTAGAGTAGTAGTGATCAACTCACAGACAACAGATAGAAAAATCATACTCCTTCCTACCTATTCTACTTCAATACATCATTGAGTTGCTCCAGAGATATGACAACAAAAATTAAAGTACAATAGTTGAACAAACATGCCAAAGTAATAAAGCCATGATTTAGAAGGAACATCATCCATTTGAAGTTTGCTTTGATTTGATTGATTGGCCATTTGGATATGGATGGTTGATGTGTTCATGGTTGTGATTGATGTTCAATGTTGGGTTTTTCACTATGATCGTTGTGTTTTGTTGCATTTTTCTTATTGTTGTTTATCTATTGGTTTAAGCTCAAAGTTTATTTGCCCCCAGTGAGTTTAGGATTTTTCCCCTAGTCTAGGGTGAGACATGACCATGATGCTAGGATATGTACATGAGTATTTCTAATGATAGGCAGAATGATGGCAAAAGTAAATGGTCCACATGCTCAAATAGATGGAAAAGATAACCTATCATAAATAGCTCTTGTTGCTAGGTTTTCACTACTTGTTTTTATTGCACTTTTTCAGATTTTATGATTTTTTTAAGTTTTTTAATTTTTCACTTTTTTGTTTTTGTTTTTTTTTGGTTGTTACCAAGATGCCTATTTTCCAGGTTTTCATCAATACAACTAGTTTTTTCAAGGAATTTTTTGATGTTTTGGTAAATTTTTTAGGACCTTTTCTGATGCATTGGATGATTCAGGTGTAGAATTTATTAAGATGCAGGTTGTTGAGGGGTTCATCAAAAAAATCCCCTTCAGTTGTAGATAGTTGATAGGCTCTTGATCCAAAGATTGATACAATTATAACAAATATTTTTGTGGCCTAAGTTCTCTAGCTCCTTCCTATGGTTTTTCACCTAGGAGAGGATAATGGGCCAAAATGACTTTGTTAACACTAGAAGAAATGGAAAGAGGAGTGTGGAATGTGTGTGAGGATGTGTTTGAATGCTTACAAATGTAAATGAATGAATGCAAACCAATATAATGCAAGATGATGGAAAACACAGTGTTGAATGCAAATATGAACTAGAAACTTAAGCAAATGGAAACAAAAGTGAATGAGACTTAATAGAGGGAACCTAGAGGAAGAATGATGTTATTGGAAGATTATAGAATGTCTCAAAAACCTCTATTAATTTCCACTAGGACTCATTTTCCATGCATGGTGAATTAGTCCTGCTTTTGCTGAAAAGTTTTAGAAACCTGTTTTTGATTGCCGAGAGCTGAAATCTGAGAAAATATGTTCTTAGGCCTATAGGTTGGAATAATTTTCCATGGGTGGTGAATCAATCCACCTAAAGGGATCTACAAAATTATGATTTGATTCTATGGAGTTAGATCTGCACTTCTGTCGCCTACAAGTCTCCACTTTTAAAACTATCGAATTCAAGTCTGAAAGTGAATTTTTATTGATGTTTTGACTTAAATGATGAATATATGACTTGAATGAATTTGAAATGAAATATTAAATTATTCCTAAGCCTCCAAGAGTCCTAAATGTACAAACAAACAAGACAAAAGAGAGATATGTTGAAGGTTAGGGCATGGGGGTTTGCCTTGGTCAAACCCCATTTAGGTAATTAAACCAAAGTGTTGAAATAAAGTAATAAAACATGTAAAAATGGAGATGATTACCTTTTCATGATGATTTGATCTTGAAATTTTGCAACATAACATGAAGATTCAACCCTTGAATGCTTTAGGAAGCTAACTTGATGACTTCTAATGAAGAAACCCTAGTTTGCTTGACTCGGATGAGAAGATATAGATGATGAATTAATGATGAGAGATGTAAGAATGAGTTGTTAGATGAAAAATGAGGATAAAAAAACTTATTTATAGACAATTGTTCCTTAGTACCCAATAATACCTCATCACAGGCTGAGATAAAGCAAAATTAATTCAAATTTCACTTTATTTCCCGCTCAAAGGTCAAAATGGGGCTAGATAGGACTCATTCGCCACACATGGTGAATGGGTCCCACTTGGATGGGAATAATTTTCCATGCATGGTGAATGGATCCCACAAGTGCCATTCTGACACCTAAGAAGCCAAGGAATTAGGAAATAAGGTCTAAAATGCCATTTTGTCAAGTATTTGATCAATTAAATACTTGGGATGCACAATATTGGTTAATTGAGACCTATTAGTAATGATATAAATGTCAAATAGGGCTTGGGACACACAATTCAATGTGAAAGTGTAATTAAATGCACTTTACAACACTAAAATTAGGTCCACATAGCCTAGAAGGGCACAAAAACTAATGTGAATGTGCAAATCACACTACAACACTAATTTAGAGTTAAATTTACATTAAGAACCTTCTAGATTTGTATAATAATGTTATTAAACACATTTTATAATGTTTAATTAGGGAGAAATAGGTTAATTAAGTCTAGAAAAGCATGAAAGTCCTTTAAAAGACATCATTAGAAGCATGTTGTTTGATTTGCAAGGGTCCAAGACCTAGTGTGGATGCATAAAATCCCTCACAACACTAAATTAAGACCTCATTAAGTCCATTTTATCATGAATAATCCCATGTCAAGCAAAGGGTACATTTTTCTATGGCACAACAAAAACAAAGGGATATAGCCAATTTGGTTCAAATTTCCCCTTCTCTCAATCTTGTTGATTATATGGATTTTCTTTCAGGACTAAGTCACCTACTTGAAATGTTCTAGTCTTTACTCTATGATTGTAAATTTTGGATATCCTCTAGTGATAGTCTTTTAGGTGATTCACGACATGCTGATGACATTCATCCAATAGTACTAACTGTTGTAGCCTTGAGACCTAGTAGTCTTCATCTGAAATGATCCCTTTTAGTGATAAACAAAGTGATGGTAGCTCAACGTCAATGGGTAGAACGACCTTTGATCCATAGAATAAAGCATAGGGTGTGGCACATGTAGGGGTACGAATGCTAGTTTTGTAGGCCCATAGAGTAGGGTTCAGTTGAACATGCCAATCACATCCTGCATTGTTGACAATTTTCTTCAAGAATTTCAAGATGGTCTTGTTTGAGGCCTCTGCTTGGCCATTTCCTGGAGGGTAGTATGGTGTAGAAAATTGATGTTGGATATGAAACCTCTCACAAAGTTCTTGGAAGTCTTGATTTTTGGAAGGTCTATTATTATCCATGATAACGGATTGAGGAATGCCATACCGATAGATGACATAATTCAAGATGAAGGATACAATTTGTTTTCTAATGATGGTTGTCAAAGGAAAAACTTCAATCCACTTCATGAAGTACTTCATGGCTGCGATGATAAACTTGTGTCCATTTGATGAAGATGGATGAATTTTCCCTACAAGATCTAATCCCCATTGATAAAAAGGCCATGTTGATGTGAATGGTTGCAACTCTTGTGCTAGTGCATATATCAAGTTCCCATGGATTTGAAATTTCTAGCACTTCTTGACATATTGAAAAGACTCCTTCATATTTGGACAGTAATACCTCAAATGTAGGAGTTTCTTAGCTAAAGTTAGTTGACTTGAATGTGTGCCACATATACCATCATGAACCTCAAGTAAATTAGTTTCAACTTTGTTACGTTCAAGACATTGAAGGAAAGTACCATCAAGACCTTGTCGATAAAGTACATCGGCTATCAAGGTATGTGGAGCTACTTGTCAAATAAAGTTTCATTTTTGGTTTTAGGATAAATCGGGTGGGAGGGTATTGTCTTTTAGATAGGTGTAAATTTTCTCATAGATAGAAGCATCAGCCTTGACTATATGGTATATGATTTGGAATTTGGGGTTATCATAGGTGGAGTTAAACAGTTATTCCACCATGAACTCATAACAAGCTCACTTTTTAGGAATTTGTAAGAGAGAAGCAATGGTGGCCATAGCATCAACAAATTTTTTGTCACCTCTTGGAATCTACTCAAATTTGATCTCCACAAAATACTTTTTGAAGTCATCAACCATTCTTTTATATGGAATCAATTTATAATATTTTGTCTTGTAATCATCATTCACCTGATTAATGACTAGTTAAGAATCACCATAGACATGCAGCTGTGTGATCTTCCACTCGACTACTACTTTGATTCCAATGATCAATGCCTCATACTTAGCTATGTTGTTAGTGCATGGAAACATTAACCTATATGATTTTGGAATGGTGTGTTCTTAAGGTGTGATAAATTAAATTCTTGCACCTGATCCATGTTGCATATAAGAGCCATCAAAATATAACATCCATTGTGTGTTGAAATTGTAAGGACATCTACATCTAGAAATTCAATGAACATTGGATGATCATCTTGTAATGGTGCTTTAGCTAGTTGATCCACTATGACTTGACCTTTGATTGCTTTCTTATCCACATACTAGATATCAAACTCACTCAATATCATTACCCACTTGGCTAGTCTTCCTGTCAAGGTAGCTTTGCTGAGTAAGTATTTCAATGGATCAATTTTGGCAATGAGATTGATGGTGTGAGTTATCATGTAATGTCTTAGTTACTAAGTAGTGAATACCACCACTAGAGAAGCTTTTTCAATAAAAGTGCAATTGATCTCATAACCATTCAAGGTCCTACTAATGTAGTAAATTACTCTTTCCTTTCCTGCAAAATCTTCCTATGCCAATAAAGTGTCCAAAGATATCTTCATTGTTGAAATGTAGAGTAGCAATGGTTTTCCTTCGGTTGGTGGTACCAGTATGGGTGGTGACATTAGATATTGCTTGAGTTGATTGAAGGTGACTTCGCATTTCTCATACCACTTGAAAGAAATGTTCTTGTGTAACAAATGGTTGAAAGGATGAGTCTTATCGACTAGTTGTACGATGAATCTCCTGATGGATTGGAACTGTCCTTGCAAAGATATAAGTTGACTGATATTCTTAGGAGGAGGCATCTCCATGATAGCTTTGACCTTCGTGAGATCCACATCAATTCCTTCAGTTGACATAATGTATCCCAAAATTTTAGTTGATGTCACACCAAATACACATTTCTTGGGATTTAACCTTACATTGAATTTCTCTAGTCTGGTGAAAATATTATCTAAAATTTCTAGATGTCCCTCTTGAGTGAATGATTTTTCCAATAAATCATCTACATAATCTTCCATAAAGTATACATCATATCATGGAAGATAGTGGTCATTGCTCTCTGATATGTGGCTCCATCATTTTTCAACACAATAGGCATTACATTCTAGCAAAAAGTACCCCATGGACATGTGAAGGTTGTCTTGTCTTGATCTTCAGGTGCTATTTTTATCTAATTGTGACTAGAAAATCCATCCATAAGTGATAAAATTTCATGTCATGCAGTCAATTCTACAATGATATCAATGTTAGGTAGAGGGAAATCATCTTTCAAGCAAGCCTTGTTGAGGTCCCTGAAATCCATACATATCCTGATGCGTTTATCTAGTTTTGAAACTGACACAATGTTTGATATTTGCTTAGCATAGTCAATAGGTCTAATAAATCCCATATCTAACAATTTCTTCAATTCAACTTTTACCAAAAGGGTGATATGAGGATGCATTTTTTTAGACTTTTCCTTTACTGGCTTTATTCTAGGTGGTAGTCATAAATGATGCATTATGGCTTTGAATCTATACCTAGCATGTCAGCGTAGGACCACACAAAGTTGATTTTATTTCTTCAAAGAACTTAGTGAAGTGTGGCTTTACTTGCTCTGTCATCATTGTCACTAGATGCAAAATATTGATTGTTTCATCTGTACCAACGTTGATGGATTGTGTTGGTTCAATCAATACAAAAGACCTCTCATGATAATACTCAGGAAGAGTGTCACATCTCCCATATTTTGGCACCTCTGAGAGGTTTTCACCATCAAATGCACTCTTTATTTTTACTTTTTGTTGATCTAATGTTGTCATTGAATGTTTTTCACCATTACATCCATTTTTTATATTAATTTGTCAGCTAAGAGATTTGGCACTCTTCTTGTTTGAAACTTCGTTATAAGATTCGATGGTGGAACATGTTTCAGGATTGCTAGAGAAAACAAAGTTCACAATGGCATCATTGTTTGGAAAGGTGGGTAGATCAAGAAGCTCGATTTGGTCATAGTCAATCAATTTAGGGTGTACCAATGGCAAAGAATCATCAGATTGGCTAAGGGAAAATGGGGTAAGTGTCATGATGGAAACATCATCAAAGTGTTCAATAGCGATGTCGATATCTATGATGTTACTCTCCTCTGAAGTATCTATCTTGCTCGAAGTTTGATCGTCTTCACTTGAGTCATCGATATGTTGTGATCCAGTTTCAAGTGGTATATAACTTGAGCTTTGTCCCTCCATACGTGTTGGTGTATACTTTTGTATTACATCAATTTTGTTATCATGCCAAGACTCTTTAGAGAGGGAATCCGATTCATACTCATTAGAATCCATTTTAGAACTATCTCTCAATTAGAGGATTTGTTCAACAACCTACTGCCTAGTGTCTTCTTCTGATTCTTCTCTGTATCCTAGCCCTATTTTTTACTTGACATGCATTGTCATAGGTTGTATTGGTTCTATGATGCCTTCTTTTCTCTTACCGATAGGACCTTTTCTAGCATATCCCATATTTTCTAGGATTGTCTTCCCTTTGCCATATTGCTCTATTTGTATGTTTGAAGTTGATGCTTGTGAGGATTCTTCATCCTTATACAACTAGTTTAAGACCTCTTTATCTTATGATTCATCTACCAAGGTGCCTGCCTTCACAAAGATGCCATCAAAGAGCATGGTGGGTTGTGATGATTGTTGTCTTGATGTGGATGACTGTTCATTTGACATAGAAGAAGCTTAAAGTTGTGATAAACATAAGGATTGCTCAAATGAGTATTCTCCCATACCTTTGTATTTCAATTGGATCTCTTCAACTTGTTTCAATAAGGAAGTCAGTTGACTTTCCTAATTTAATGAAATTGAATCACCAACACCTTTTTCTTTTGACTGGTCCCTTTTCTCAACCCACTTTGATAAGGAATTATTTTTCTTTCAGTGTTTTATGAGCTCGACATTGGAGATTCCTTGTTATATGGCACAAAAATTTCTTGGGTTGTTTTAAGTGTGTTGCAATATTGGGGATTGTTGGAATTGGATGCAATAGTGATTTCTTTCCCATTGAAAGGGAACTTCAAACACTAGTGATATGTGGATGGCACTGCTTGTATGTCATGAATCCAAGAATGTCCCAAGAGTATGTTGTATGTTAACTCTTTCTCCAACACTTGGCAGACTATATCTTTGACAACTGGTCCCACTTGAATATGTAGCACTATCAACCCTTGGGAGGATCTCTCTTCATAATCATATGCTTTTATTGTGACTTTTATTCTAGGATCAATAGCATTTTCTGAATACCCAAGTGCATAGACAAGTTGCAAAGTATAGATATTCAATCCAACTCCTCCATCTATTAGAACATGCTTGACATAATTTTTGTGAATCAGAACCTTGATGTGTAGGGAAGAATTATGTGGATGGGTGATTGATACATCATCATGTTTGGAAAAATATAGGTAATGAGGTGCAGTCAAGTGTCCCACAATAGCTTGAAATTGGAAAACCTCTAGATTATTTAGTATCATGGTGGCAACTAGAGCTTGTTCTAGGATCTCTTTCTGTGCTGGTGAAATCTTGAGAAGTTCTAATATGGATATTTGGCTGGGAATTTTTTGCAATTGATCAACTATGCTATATTGAGTTACAAGGGTTGTAGTTTTTTTGGACATGGAAGGGGTGGCTCCTTTCAATGTTACCTTTGCTTGTCCTCTTGTGATTGCATTGATTGGTGAATTTTCTTGTTCTTCTCTGATTTTGATGACATTAATTTGATTGTCATTTGCAACAATGTTGGTGATCATATTTATTGGCACAAGGTCATTGATTTGATGTGAGGTCATGTAGATATCCTGGTGATGATTTTTAGTTGTAGCAATGTTTGTTTCAATGTCCTTGGTTGGATTCTCAACTACCTCAACACAATGAATGGTAGAATCATAAACATATGTAATTCACATTTCTTCCTTGGGTATTTGATGAAGAAGATTTCCCTTTTTTTGTAGTTTGGTAAAGGGTTCTTGAATGCTCCATGATCATTGTTTGTTTGGGGTCTTTCCATAAATATCGTCTTATTGTCAATCAATTCTTGTATCAAGTGATTCAATTGCATGTAGTAATTGGTTTTATGTACTTTGTTTATGTGAAATTCACAATAATGTGAATCATTCCACCATGAAGGCTTTACTTGGGGTTCCCAATTTCTTGCCTCTAGTAATGTTATAACCTTGGCTGCAAGCAACTCTTTTAATGTTGATTTTGATGATTGCCCCAAAGGTGTGAACCTTATTCGATTTGATGATGTTCGATATGATGGTGTTCTATAATCAACATTACCTTGATTGTTGTTTTGGTTGACATTCTGGTTGTTGTTTTGGTTTTTGGGCGGATTGTTGTTTTGATTAGTCTTGGTGGTAGCTGCTGTCAAGTTGAATACTGGTCTTGCATTTTGTGTTTTGAATACACCATCATTGTTTCTAGTATTCTTGTTTCATTACCAAAACTTTGGTTTATCACTACTATTATAGTTATTAGAGGAGCTTGATGATTTGTTTTCATTGTAAATTTTTTATGACTCATCTTTTGACCAAAGCTTCTTCAATTTTGATCCTATTCTCAATCAAATTTTTAAAGGTAGGTGGCCATTATAATTCCAATCTATAGCTCATCTTGTCATTTAGGTTATCAATAAAGATTTCCATATTTTCCTTTTCAAGTATGGGATCAGAATATTTTGCAAACAATCTTCTCCATTTTTGCAAAAATACGAGGAATGATTCACCATTAA
The DNA here is from genome assembly GCA_007258455.2 of Sequoia sempervirens. Classification (NCBI taxonomy): domain Eukaryota; kingdom Viridiplantae; phylum Streptophyta; class Pinopsida; order Cupressales; family Cupressaceae; genus Sequoia; species Sequoia sempervirens. The sequence continues at coordinate 558 of VDFB02201129.1, read as the reverse complement.
ATTCTATTTCAAGTTGCAAAGGTCCTTCATTGTTATATCATGTTGAATGTTATAAGAGTATTGGATGATGAACTTGTTAACCAATTCTTCAAAGGTGTTAATTGGTGGTGCAAGTTTGGAGAACCATTCAAGACATTTTCCACCTAGGCTACGTGGAAATAATCTCATCAAGTAAGTTTCTTTGTGTGAAAATTCAAGACTCGTGGTTCTAAATTCCCTCACATAATCTATTGGATTGGTTTTACCATTGTATTTTTCATACTTAGGGAATTCACAATGTTTGGGAAAAAGAATCATGTGAATACTTTGATCAAATGGATATGGAAAAATGTCTTGTATCAAGTATCGATTCCCCTTTGCATGTCGAGAATTTTTTGTTGGAGGTTTTTCATTTGATGAGTTAAGGAAACCACTTGTGTATCTTGTGAATCATTTTCAGGATTTTTAGGAGTTGCTTTCAATTTGTTAACATCAAAATCATGTGGAATTTTAACACCTTGATTGGTTGAGATTAGGAGGTATTTTTCCCCATTTCTTTTGAAAATATTTTCTAAACAC
>VDFB02201128.1:0-31676 GCA_007258455.2 Sequoia sempervirens | reverse complement strand
ACTTGAACCAACATTATGATATTTCCATGTAACTACAAATAAAAGAATGATACAATTTGAAACAACATATTCATGCAGTAAGAGTGAGTGTAATTGAAGAGAAAACTAACCATACATCTAATTCAGATAAATGTAAACAAACAAGGCTATGTGTCCAATGAAACAAGCGATGCATGTTATACTATAATATCCTCAATTCTAACTCTTACAACCCTTAGGTGATCATGTTAATTGAATATATAAATGTATGTATATACATACATACACATATATAATAAATTCACAATGTATATGTAACTTGAACCAGCATTATGATATTTCTATGTAACTACAAACAAAAGTATGATACAAATTGAAACAACATATTTATACATGTAAGAGTGAGTGTAATTGAAGAGCAAAAAACCAATACATCTAATTCAGATGAATGTAAATGAACAAGGCTATGTGTGCAATGAAACAAGAAATACATGTTATACTATCATATCCCCAATTCTAACTCTTGCAACCCTTAGGTGATCATGTTAATTTAATAAATAGATGTATGTATGTACATACATACACATATATAATCAATTCACAATGTATATGTAACTTGAACCAACATTATGATATTTGTATGCAACTACAAGCAAAAGTATGATACAAATGGAAACAACATATTCATACATGTAAGAGTGAGCATAATTGAAGAGAAAACAAACCATACATCTAATTCAAATGAATGTATTTGAACAAGGCTATGTGTGCAATGAAGAAAACAATGCATGTTATACTATCATATCCCCAATTCTAACTCTTATAGACCTTATGTGATCATGTTAACTGAATACATACATGTATGTATGTACATACATACATATTATTAGTTCACAATGTATATGTAACTTGAGCCAACATTATGACATTTTTATGTAACTACAAACAAAAGTATAATACAAATTGAAACAAAATATTCATACATGTAAGAGTGAGTGTAATTGAAGAGAAAACAAACCATACATCTAATTCAAATGAATGTAAACAAACAAGGCTATCTATGCAATGAAACAAGCAATGCATGTTATACTATCATATCCACAAGTCTAACTCTTACAACCCTTAGGTGGTCATGTTAACTGATTATATATGTATGTATGTGCATATATACACATACATAATCAGTTCACATTGTATATGTAAATTGAAGCAACATTATGATATTTTTATATAACTTCAAACAATAGTATGATACAAATTGAAACAACATATCCATACATGTACCTTTCCTATCATATTAATACAACTATTTCCAAAAAAAATTGGATTTATACTGTTATTAAGTGGGGCCCCAACTGTCTACTCCTATATTAAGTGGGGCCCCAGGTCTTATCTTGTAGGAACTAAGTCTCCTCAACTTTTCTTCAGCCTTTATGGCTAATTGGTAGCATTCCTCTATCGTTCTAGGACTTGTGAGACTTAGTTCATCTTGTAGACTATGTTTCAATCCATTCAAATACCCTGCAACCTTATTGAAATATCCTCTTCTATATGGCCTAATCTAATACTCAATTTGTAGAATTCTTTTGTATAAGTCTTCACATCCATGTCTTTTTGTTTCAAATTTTGTAGTTTCCTATACCATTGAATAGCATAATCACTAGGTAGAAATTTACCTTTTAACTTTGCAACCATTTTGTCCCAAGAGGTGACCTTTGCCTTGTCTTTCTGGCTTCTCTCTTCTTGCACATAGTCCCACCAAAGGGATGCATGGACCTTCAATTTTGTTCTTTCCAACTCACTCGTTCCTCTCGCACATCTTCAAATTCAAAATATTTTTCTAATTCTCCAATCCAATCAAGAAATTCCTCATTGTTTAGGCTACCTGAATACACCGGGATTTCCATCTTCAATTTGGAACCTTCACCTCTAATTGCTTTCAGCAATCTCTCCAACCTCAACTCTTCAACATCTCTTTCTTCATGAGGTTCCTCTTGTTCTGGATTATTTTCATCCATCTTGTCTTCCTGATCACTCAAATCTCTTGTGATCACACCTCTTCTCTGATTCATCTCAACTATTGTAAGCCTTGCTTCAAGACTTGTTTTCATTTCTCTCATCTCTTGGGAAATTTTGTCTCCCATCTCTTTATCCAACCTTTCTAGTGCTCTTTCCACAACATTTACCCTTGGAGGCAGCTTTTCTTATCACAACACACTAAACCAGCTTGTTCTTGACCTTATTGGCTCTGATACCAATATATGCAAAGCAGGGGCAAAACCTAACACCACCTGATTGTTTCAACACACTTCTTGCATAGGTTTCATTGAAAGCAAGACCTAAAATTATCTTAGTACACTTTGTCACTATTGACCCATCATAATCTTGGACATTCAAGGAAAGAAAAACACCATGGAGGATGGAAGTATTGACTTGTGCAAACCTATTTAAATTCTTTTTGATGGTTTCCAAACACTTCACAGTCCAGACACATGACTGACATCATGAACCCTGCAACAATGTCTTAATGTTTCTCATTGCACTCTAAGTGACTTGGCATTTACTTTAGAGTCCTTATGGTTTACAAACACATCAAGAACAACATGAACATGAAACCCTTGGGTTTTCTCAAACTTGGTTCAACATATCTTGATGGTTAGACTCTAACTCTTAGGACTCAGACTTGTGTGAACAAAGTTCCACCCAATTGTGGTTTAATGTCACCAAGCACATTCAAGCACTAGCACTCAACCAATACAAGAAATGACTCATAAACTTGCACCCTTTGGCCTGCACAGACTCCAAGTAACATAAAATGATGTTTTATAACTAGCAAACAACAATCAATTTATAAATTTAACAAAAACTATTAGGTAGATTGGTGTTTAGGACTGTCTCTCAATAGATTTGAACACATTGTCATTTGGATCTTCTACACGTGTGTGTTTCATGGCTTCCAACTTTGGAGGAACATGGATGGACATGGGGTGGAGCTTCCCACAAGGTTTCATGGTTTTTGGACTGTGGAAACTCTCCCCATGAGATTTATTCAACCTCTGGAAACCTTAGGTAGAGTTTGTGACAATTTTTGAAAAAATGGAAATATCTCCTTCAAAAATAAATGGACTTGATTCAAACAAAAATAATCACAAAGATGATGGAACCCTGCAACTTCTCCAATCAAATTTCAGATCATACCAGCAAGTACAAGTCTGTACAACGTGACAGAATAGTCAGTTTTGTAAGAAAAACATTGTTTTGAGTGTGCAAAATTGAAGTTTTCTTTATTCAAACTCCTGCCAACCTTTTGTTTCATGTTTACAATAGATATTTATGCTTATACAACCATTTCTAGACCTCCAACCGATCCACAACTGATTTTTAACAAATATACAAAAGTTGTCATTACAACATTGACAATAATTTAACAACTTTTATAACTTTTTCCTACATTGCACCTAATGACCAAAAATGGTCCTAAACCACTTAGGATGGTCTCAAATGACATTATTTACATCAATCAAACCAAAACAAATAAAAAACCAAAGTTTCACAATATAACCCAAAATTGCATCAAAGTGTATCAAGATGCTCCTGCACCAATAATGAGAAATGCATGTTCTACTGTCATAACCCCAATTCTAAGTATTACAACCCTTAGGTGATCATGTTAACTAATTTATATATGTGTGTGTGTGTGTGTGTGTGTGTGTGTGTGTGTGTGTGTGAATGTTATCAAAGAAAATCAAGATATGTATAAAAATTTATCATACATTGAATAGGGTTCTTCAATTGAACACACACTATCTATCATGCATGGCATACATACATATGTATGTATGTATTTCATACAATTATGTCTATATGTATATGTATGTATACCATGAATACATACACCTGAATACATTTTAAATATTAATATAATATATAACTTTAGATAACTCAAATTATTACCAATTTAGGATTAAAATCCTATAAATGCATGTAAATTGGGAATAAAATATTGACCATACTAGCAAAGCCCAATGTTGTTTTGAAAGGGAAGAGAGGACGATAGGGGAGTGGGTAATGTTGTGTGAGGGGCTCACGGCAACGGAGAACATAATCAATCAAACCATAGGTGCATGAAACCCTTAAGAGTCAACCATATGAAACCCATAAATGGTATGTACATATATATACACACAACCAACCAAATGATAGGTGCATGATACCCTTAACAAGGTGAGTTGCATACATTTTTTACAAATATTTTAATAGGTCTTATATATTATTTGACTGACTGTGTGTATACACACACACATATGTACAATCAACCATAATATAGTTACAAGAAACCCTTTACAGTTGATCTTATCATAACATCAACTACTATCAATATACTTCTCAAAATTGTAGAGCTAGAGAAACAAAATATCATGTATCGAGGGTTTAATGTTATTGCAGTAGCATAAACATATTTCTTGACCAACTGTGTGTGTATGCACACAATCGGCCATAACATAGCTACAAGAAACCCTTAAGAGTCAAGCATATCATAACGTCAAATATTGTAATATTTATCATAACATAGTTGCAAAAAAATACATGCAACAAAATTCAAAAAAATCATGCACTGGATAGATATCGCCCTTGCAAGGTTAGAAGACAACCTCACTTGTGATGACAAAAGTTAATTATGTTTCCTTTTTGGCAATGTAAGTGTTGCAAAACACAAAAAACTAAAAAATGCATCACCACGACTCGCCCCTAGCCTCACCATTGTCAGCCACGATGTGCACTAGCATTGGTCCTTTAATGGATGGCTTAATGTGTAGATGCCAAGCATGAATGGCATAGTATAGAATGGAAAACAAACCCTACCAAATGAAACACATGCTAAAGTGAATGGGAAAATACCAACAACAGAGGGGAGTTGGGTAGTAAATGTGCAGTAAATGGGAGTTAAGTTTTCCAGGACTAGCGTGGTGAGTAGCAAGCAAACACGTACCATGTGTGCACCATTGGTCTATGCCACTTTTGAACTTGAAAAAAGTGAATTTTGGAAAGTGGTTTAAAAACTTGAAAAACATGTAATTTATCCTAGTTGATTTTTTTTGGGTTGCCAAGTGGACTCTCTTGATTATGAAAAACAAAATTAGGCCGTGATGGACCCTATTAACATGGACCCCTCGCACAACATATCCCTCACCACCATTAGTCCCTCTCCCTTATTTGTAAAGGAGAAATACAAATATATCTTTAAGCACAATAAATCTAGATCAATTAGTTATGAATTAATGATTTAAATATTAAATTTAATAATTGAAATGTGTAGAAATGAATATAAATAATAAACGTTTTTAGTTTTATAATTGATGCATATAAAGATTGATGAAGATTTAAAACTAATAATTCTTAGGAACAAAAATAGTAGGTAACATATTGACAATTGTCTTATAATAAAATTTTTGTTGGTCTACACATTTTGTTGATCTTTGTTCTTCAATTTACTTGCTTGCCTATGATTTTTTTTAATGTTTCCTAAAATATCAAGGAATGGTAGTAATTATAAACACCTTATAGGATATTAATCAATTACAAGGATTCAAGTTCTCCCAAATCAACCCTTGGAAATTAAACAATGGTCAAGTACAACAATCTTAGGTCATGTAGATGTTCATATAATGCTTGTGTAAAAGCTATAGTTCTTTTAGGATAGTGATTGATTGAATGCATTTAAATATAAGGACGTGTCAAGTCATCATATATAATTTGAATAAATGATTGAATTTCTTGAAATACAAGGGAATATAAACATGCCACACAAACTTATGTTTAACTTGCCCTAGGTAGGAAGAGTAAATGGGAGGAGTCAGGAATATTTGAATTTATTTTGTTTTTGGTGGGGTAGGATGAGCACATGACCAAAAGTATGCCCTTACAATTGTGAATTAGTCTTAAGATAGAAAAGGGACTAGATCTCAATGGCTAACATGTGTGTGGAAATTATTTCAAGTATATATGTGATAACAAGTGGATAGGGTGAATGTATAAGGTTGTGTAAACATGTGAAAGGGGATAAGTCGTTAGTGCATATAAATATGTTAATGAGGTAGATGGAAAACATAGGGAAATGGATACAACTTTACACAAAATTATGTTGTTTATCAATATGTCTATGTATGAAATTCACTTATTTCAAAATAGTCACAAAATTAAACAAGAAATGACACGGATATAAAAATTACAACATTACATTTTTCCTCCACTTTGAGGTGCGTGTGAATATGAAAATGATCATTGCATTTAAAAGTTTGTAGCATTGAAAAACATTTGTGTAAAGTAAATATTTTTGACACATATTATCATGAGGTCTATATAAAGTAATGGACCTTGTGATGATGTGATGATGTGTTTTTTCCTTCTATGTATGTCTTCTCCATAAGATGAGTTTGTACAAGATCCTCTAATCAAATGCATATCAAAACATAGGAACACTAGTGGCATGATATGTCTCCCTCAAAAATTAGTTGTATGTGAAAAGTGTTAGGAAATAAATGCATAATACTTAGAATCTTTAATCCATCTCTTACATAACCCCATGAGAGAAAAAAATGCATGCAAGCTTACAAAATAACCACAATGCAAATATCAAATAGAAAAGTTACAAGATAACACTAGCAATTGCACCTTGGTGCGTAATGGGTATGCCTAAGAGGTGTGGAAGGTTGATTAGGGAAATTTTTGGTTTATTTTTTGCATAAATTTTTGCAATACATGAGGTCAATTAGTAGGCCTATCAAATGATGTTGTTTGTGCATCAAAGGTATCAATGGAGAAGTGATAGATTCAAATCACCTATGCATCCACTTACATGGATCTAAACACGATTGAAACAAAACCTCTAAATTTGGGAGATAATCAAACTCCATTACCAAGATGCTCATGTTGTTTGTGCAATGAGGAGAGAGAGAGAGAGAGAGAGAGAGAGAGAGAGAGAGAGAGAGAGAGAGAGAGAGAGAGAGAGAGAGAGAGAAATTAGGAAGACAAAGACAAAAGAGATATACATGGAAGAGAAAAAGGAGAGGATACGTAGAGATATAGTGAGATAGGATAGGGAATAGGGAGGGAGGAGGGAGGAGGGAGAAAAGATGGGAGAGACAGAGGGAGAGAGATAGGTAGAGGAGGGAGAGATAGAGAAGAGGGTGGGAGAGGGAGAGAGATATGTAGAGGAAAGGAGAAGATGGGGGAGAGAGGGAGATTTAGATAGAGGGTGATATAGAGAGATAGAGGGATAGGGAAAGATATAGAGAGATGGGGAGAGATAGAGGTAGAGAAAGATATGGATAGAAAGATAGAGGAGTAAAAGGGAGATAGAGAGAGAAATAGAGATAGAAATATAAAGTAGGAGAGATTGAGTGAATGAGAGAGGTATATTAGAATGTGAGGTAAATTATATTAAGTGCACAATGGGTACACTAAATAGGTCTTAAAGGTGAATTATATCCTTAATCAAATGGCATGTTACCTTCAGCATAACTCCCCAACGACACATGCCATCCTTGGATTGTTGCCATGAAACAAGTAATCAAAAGTTAGTTTTTTCTTTTCTCTATCTCTTTTCTTTGTCTCTTTATATTTTCTCCCATGCTCTCTTTGTCTATTCCTCTCTCTTCACATGTCTCCCATCCTGTTCTCTCAATTTCTATATATATCTCTATCCCTCTTTATCTCTCTATCCCTCTCTCTCTCTATCTATTTCTACCTCTCCCTCGTTGTCTATCTATCTAAATCTCTCTCATTCTCTATCTTTTGAGTTTCTCTTTATATATATATATATATGTATGTATACCTCTCTCTATATATATATATAGAATTCTCTCCCCCTCCATCTCTTGCTCTCCCTCCAAAGGTCAAATTAAACCATTATATTTCCTTTATATGTTAATTTAATTTTGTACCATATAATAAAATTAATTATTAATTATAATAATTTATATTTATATTTAATATTTTATTATATAATATTATATATAATAATAATAAAATATAATTATATTATATATAATTTAATTTGTGTTATATAAAATATATATTATATATTATATATTAATAATATTGTATTATATTTATAGTACTATACAAAAATATATTAATTATTAATCATAATAATTTTATATTTGTATTTACTAGTTTTATTATAGAATATAATATATATTAATAAGCATAATTATATTATATTTATATTTTTAATTTATTCATATTTCAATGTTGTATCCTTCAAGTTTAGAACCACTCACTCCCACTATATTTTCAATATCAATATAATTTCAAGTTTATTGACATTTTTACATCGAGAGGTGTTCCTACAGTGGCAACATGAACTCGTGTACATAACAACACCATGTGATTTATTTTGGCGTGCATTGTTAGCGATGAGGCGTTAGAAGTAACTAATGGAAGTGGAGGAAAATGTAATAGATGGAAGTGGAAGAGTTAGGTATGTTGTAGTATCTTTATATACATGATTTGTTATGGTGGAAACATAAAAACCCACAAACTTAAATAATTGCAACACAAGTTAGATGCAAAAAAATATAGAAGATAATAAAATGGAATAACAAAATAATGAACAAGACACATATTTACATGGTAAAACCTTGACAATATGCCAAGGAGACATCCATCAGGAAAGTATTGTATTCTTATTGCTCAAAGAAACTAACTATAATCTTCACAATGTGATGCTACTATTCATTTATGTAACATGCCCATTTTTTCTACCCATTTTTACTGTTTTACCCACAAGTGGACAAATTTATGCTACTAACATTATGAGCAATATTTTTTTTCCCTTTCCATATGAATAACTAGATGCACATTTGAAACATAACCATTTCAAACTTTCCCATTTCATAACAAAGTATCATTTCAATAATTCAAGTAATGATTTCACATTACATAATTTCATGATAATATTCCCCATATACAATTTCTCAATAAGAATAAAGATACATGTTTACATTCATAGCTTCCATGAGCTCAATGATATATATATATATATAAACAACATACAATGGTCTAGATGTCCCCATTGTTGGTGCATACCTCCTAGATGTTCCCATCACTAGTGCATACATTCTAGGTGTTCCCAAACTGATGCTACATCCTCAAATCCTAGTCACCAAATATATGAGGGAGAGCATCACTCAAGCACTTTTTTGCCAACCATGGACTTACTACAATCCCTCGCACATCTACCTAACTAGTAAGATGGCCCTACCCTTCTCGATGAAGATGTTGGTTTTGTAATCTCATAATCCCACCTCCTCGAAAGCATAGTGTTGTGGTCCCATATCTAGAGCTACTCATACATTGATAAACTTACACTGCATGACTTCCCCTACCTAGAATGAAATCACATATCATTGAACTGGTAGTGTAAACAATGGCTACTTACACTACTTTGGCCAAAGAATTCAACACCTAGTACTTTGAGTGAGTCATTTTTCCACCCACCCTTTATCTCGATTTGGTATTGACCATAAACATAATACACATTCAATCTAAGGTGGTGACATAATAAATTTTCCAACAAGGTTATTCCCTTAACCATGGATTACCCTAACCCTAGGAATAATCAAGTCTATAACAAATTGATTAACTAGGTTTTCCCTTTCCCATGGATTACTCTAACCCTAGGTATAACCATGCTAATCATACATGCACACATACTAGTGGCTAGCAAGGTTACCCCCTTTCCCATGGATTACTCTAACCCAAAGAATAACCATGATAATCTCTTATGTTCAAAATGACATTTTCATAAAAGCACTATAAGATAGCAACATATTCCATATTTCACTTTTCATGCAATATCCATATAGTCTTTTTGAACTAAGTATAGTTCTAATAGCATCTAAGCCACACATATGCCAACATAATATAAATGTATTCCCAAATAAGAGGGTTTCACTAATTTGAGACTCATTCAAGATTTACACAAGATTATTCCATACTAGGAAATAACTAATTTCATAAGAACAAACATATCATGCATTCCAAAAACAATCTCTCCCAAACAAAGGCATTTATAATTGAATAACCCTTCAAACATAAATAATAGAGGAATAGAAATCAACATGCCTAGATATAAAGTTCCAACTGAAAATGTTGCTTTCCAACCTCAACCTCCACAACCATGAATGCTACTTCTTCAATGTTCCACTAATCTCCAAATTCTAGCCTCCTCTCAAGAACTCTCAATAAACTCAAATTTACAAATAACTCTTTCTCTCACAAAAACTCTCAAAATAATGCTTGCATAGAAAACTATAGCAAAATAACAATAGAGAAATCAGAATGAAAAGTGTAGCAAATGGTAGAGAGAGCACCTCTATATATACTTAAATTTGAGCATCATAATGCTACAAACAAGCTAACAAATCTGCCACCTTCCTATTCAAATGCATCAACTCAATTTATTTAAACTCTCAGATTGCAACACATAATAGTCCTATTTCCAATTTCATAGAATGGATGAGTTGACTTCATGCTTGTGACAACATGACTCCTTTTATCGATTCAAGTCAAAACGACACATTACTACAGGTTTCCTATTTGATTTACAAGTCGAATACCCTCACAAATTTGTTTCATTTTTGCATTGACTGAGTTTCATGCTTGCGTGATCCCACAATAGTGGGTTACACTTTTTGGCCAAACTTGACATTGAACTAAACCTTTTTAACTAAATCTTCACTTTCAGACACCTATAGCTACTAAACCATGAGGAATTTGAAGATGCTGCAAACTAGTGATTTGTGACATTTTGTCTATAGATTCTAAATATTTAAAAAAAAAAATTGGAATCAAATTCCATTTATTTTTCCATCTCCTTCAATAACTAGTTTTTAATAATGAACACCATTTTTAAAGAGTAATGTTTACTATATAACACATTACTTTGTTTCTATGAAGGATAAAATCTTCTTTTAATTTAGATTTGTAACTACTATATTTAGCCCTTCAATTGGTTCTTACAGTGTTTTATTGGATTTTTTTATTAAGTTTTAAAGTCAAACCAATTATAATTTAGACACAGTTTTATTGTATAACACAACTCTTTTGTATGTACTTGAAATTGGATTTTTGTTGGATCAAGGGACATCAATAACAAGAGTATAGATATTTTAGAATTTTGGTAATCCATTTCTAAGCATGTGCAAAATAGAGAGCTTGATTTTCAAAGTGGGAAAGACCCAATATCTCTACAAGAAATAAAATAAATATAATAATAATCAAATTAAATATATTTAAAATTATAATTCTTTTAAAGCTATAATAAGGACTACATACTTACAAAAAATAAATTTTAAATGAATTCTTTTGATCCCCCAAAAGGTATATCAAAAGTGGGTTTTTATCAGCATTTTGATATGTGTAAAGGAGACTCCATTATAGGTATGGTTTTAAACTAGTGGGGGTTCCCATTCAAGGGGTTTTGATCTAAGGGGATTTGATCAAACCCTCTTCAATTAAAATCCTTTAAATGGAACCCTTCGAGGCTTAAATCATTATATTTTCTAAAAATATGTGATTTCAGCAAAAATTAGGATGTCCCAGAAAGTGTAACCCATTATTGTGGCAACACCCACTTATCATATGGTTTTACCTGGATTTGGCACAAGTTTTAGACTTCTAATAGTTTCCACTTTCTACATGCTTTGGCACCACCTTTCCATATCTTAGCACCCTTTATTCATGAATGGTTTAAGACTTAGTCAATGTTGTTTAAAAACTGCATTTTCCTTCACTTGCAACATAGGAATAGAATTTACCTTTACTTATGTGCAGCACTTAAGTCTCATGACTTATTCATCATATGTGCTTTATACACAACACTTAATTTTGGTCATTGTCTCATACATGGCAACACTGTTATTAATGTACAATACTTATTCAAAGCACTTTAATATATCAAACAATATATCTATATAATATATATAATTAATAATGTTACATTGGTGGTTGGCGTTGCACCAAAAGATCGACCTATTAATGCCCGATACAATCATCAGATTTATACAAGATCTATAAGAGGCAGTTAATCCATGTCACGAACCCAACTGTCAGGATGAAAAATGAGACCAAGGGACACACCATCTTGCAACAATTCCCCCCAGCACAAGTGAGGGGTTTGAATCTATGACCTTGGATTTGCTACCAATTGTTAAATTGGTGGTTGTTGTTGCACCAAAAGATAGACCTATTAATGCCCGATACAATTGTCAGAGTTATACAAGATCCACAGGAGGCGGTTAAACCATGTTACGAACCCAAGCGCTGCACTAAACAAGGAGACCAAGGGACACACCATCTTGCAACAAATATATATATATACATATATACATATAATTATATCCACAAGATTACTAAATACATTACTTTCCAATTAATATATATATATATATAAACATATATTAAAATAATTATATATACATACATATATACATATATTAATATATATGTATATACATTTATATTAATGTAATTACATACATATATATAACATTATTTTAATATCTATGTACTTTAAACACATATATCCTCATATTCATTGATCGATGTATATACACGAAGTGTATATATATGTCACATTCGTCCAATCGATATTCCCATGCATATGGGTTATCCATTCATGAGCATGCATAGATACACCTATTTGCATATACTCATGCACACATATACTCACATATATGAGGTATTGTAGACATGTACATATATACATATATACATTCTATGCATATACTTGGGTAAAAGCACAAAGTTGTGTCGCACTTTCAACCAACTTATCAGCACAACTTAATTTAAGTATTTCTAACTAAAAACCATTTTTTGTCAAACATATGATCTAGTAAGATTCATTCTAGCTAAATTAGATACTTCCACAACTTTCTCAACTGAAATTGTTGGCTAAAAATATATGGAGCACCACTTTGAGTCCAATTTACCAAAAAAATAAAATTATTTAAACAACTTAAAGTTTCAATAACTCCTACTAATGTAAATAACATTTTTTTTTAAATATAAAAATACCCTTTTATAAATCCATAAGTGTAGTTTTCAAAAATATATTTATTTTAATAGTTTAATTATTATTTATATTTTATTTTTATTTTTACTAAAAGTAGGTTTTCAACACAAAATATTAGGTTGATTATCATGCCAAGGAAAAATACTAAAACTCTTTAAAAAAATTGAAAAAAAATAAGGATGCACTCGATAAAAGAATCTATTTCAAGTTAAAATAATTTTTCCATTTTAGGGATGCAACATTTAACATGGAAAGTTGGAGCGCCCTGGATGGAAACAACTGCTTTTCGATCTGGAACACACATTTTAATATTTATTTAAAAATATATATTTATCAAATTAAAAATATCCAATACCAAAGTCGCTATAAATACACAAAAATTGAAAGAGAAAAAAATAAACTTTACTTCATGCAAGCTCAATTTATCTCATGCAACTTCATTTTCAAAAGATTTACCAAGAATCCAACTATATCAAGACTTATTATTAAAAACTAGTTTAAATTTTTTAAATATAAACATAAAATATACTAAAAAATACATATTTTACTAGTTTACATCATTTCAAAATTCAAAACATGTATGCTACTTTTCAATGATTCAAGTTTAAAAGTTGGATTAGTGTTGTCCATTTCCTTTATAAAGTGTGACACAACTTTGTGCTTTTACCCACTTCATTGATTAAAATATGAACATACAAGGAAAAACTCTTACTCAACATAAAGACTCATTCACATATCCATAAACACGAACATTCAAAGACTTAAACCACATACCAACACAAAACATACTCAAACCTTGACAGAAGGTTACTTACCATTTCTCGAACTATCTTAATTCAACTAGACCAACTAGGAAGTGAGTGTGTGTATGCTCAATTAGGTTCATTAGGGTTACCAGACCAAGTTTTTCTCTTGAATGATACTCCCCCTCTCTTCCAAAGGTTTGAATCTATTCATGCATCCATCTTAGTAGATCAAACTAGTAGTTAGCCAATGTATTGGAGCAAATTTACACCCCTTGTGTAAATTCCCCTTTTGCATACCCTCAACTTAGAAAATTAAACCCGAAGGTGAAATTCCACATCACACATCCGAAATGCATCCATTTGGCATGTGTTTTGTGTGTTGGTGGGGGAATTTTCATTAGGTACGCGAGCATGGCGCACAGACGTTCACACGGAGTGTTGTCGTCCCTTATAGATTCCTACCTCTAGAGTCTGTAGGTACATTACACTCCTCATTGGGGATGAATTGTAATGCTTCTTTGTGACCAACTGACCCAAAAATGGCTCCTTTTGGTCTTCAAATGCATACAATTCACTATCACTTCATTGCATTAGAAATTCATTCCATCCTTCATAATCTCTTCAACATTCTACTCACAATTTTAGCAATTTTCACAACTCCATTGAGCATTGCAACAAGCAAGCTTGTTACTCCATCCATTCCATCTTTGTACATGTGGTGCTACCATAGAAGTTGTGAGTTTGGAGTCTTGTGACACCTCCCTTCATCACTGTTGTGGTAGTGTCAACTTTTCCAAGCTCGTTGCTTGCATTATCCCTTCATTGGCCTTGAGATCCTTTGGGTGGAGGTGGTAACACTTCACTTTCCTTTTGTGGTTTGATAGAGTAGTGTAGCATCTTTTGTAGTGTTCCATACTCTCTTTTCTTCTTTCTTTATCATACTTTCTTCTTCGTGGCTTTTATGGTTGTCTGTGGGGGTGGAAACACCAAAGCATCAGTCAAACCCCTATATAGTCCAACATTTTCCCCTCTTACTTGTGTGTAGATGAATGTGTGTGTGGATCTTGTTGGTGAACTAGAGCTTTAGTGAGTTGATATTCGTCACCCTTTTCTTCATCTACTTACTTTATCCTTTACATAGTTACTTTTCGTACTTTATAATTCTATTTATTTTGTTAAAACTAGTTAGCTAGGTAGTTAGTAGGTTTTTTTGGTGTTTTACCTTGCACTTTACATTTTCTAGTCGTACAAACACCAACATGCCAGAGAGATTCTAGCACGTCGTTCTGTCATCCCAGACCCGCGTTGTCTTCCTCAAACAAAGAGTTGTCTAAGGTGCAGTTTAGACTCCATAAACTAGCTTGTCTAGCCCCAATTATATTTTTGGATTTGTAGAGTAACAGAAGCACTTGAGAGTGCTCCTCATTCTTGATTCTTATTCCAAACACCCATTAGCTTGAGATAAGTTAGGGCAGCCCTCCACTCTCGGCTCTCTGTGACTTGGAGCCTTGGTGTGGTTGGTCTCCTTCTCTTACATTTTTGGTGAACCTGACGTGAACCACTTTGGTTCCGTTTAATGGTGTTGAGGGATCCTTTCCTCGTATTCTAGGAGTGTTTTAAGTGTGTGTGTTGTGAGACATTTTTCCTTGCAACCCAACCTACAACCCTTAGTGGTGTAGTTGAAAGGTTCCATAAGCATCATAGAATGAAGCCTTAGTTGGGTCACTATCCAATTGTGAACCTTTGGGGACTCTATAAGAGTGTTGTTAAGTGTACGTGATGGCCTCCTTCCTGCATCTTCCTATCCCCTCTGTGTAGCCTGCAAGTGGCTCTCCTAGTATAACTTTCACCTTGCAGGACCTGCTAATGGGTTTTAATAGAGAGCCATCTCCTCTTTACATCCCTCCGCGAATCAACAAAAACATTGTGATAGGTGTTCTTGTTGACCCAACATGTCAGGTGAATGTTATAATTGAGGAGATTATGTTAATCAATTTCCTAAATAAAGATGGGTACGATGCACCTGAAAGTACCATTCATACACATAACAGACTTTTCGTACCTCCCCTTGGTAGCATCACCTTTTCGGTCCTTATTGGATCTAAGTCAGTAAACTTGCTTTTTGACATAATCCTAGGGTATGAACTCTTCAAAGTGAAACTAGGTATCACCTAGTTGGTCGCTATGAATGCAATTCCCTCAATGGTGCATAAATGTCTAAAATTTATCCATGAGGGTTTAGTGCATGTAATCCATGGCACCGACTATAAATCGTCGATTGTATGTGGAAGCTATTCCCTTGATCACTTTTCACTTGCACCTGTTGGTTTTCTTCCTTTGAGGACAGACCTCTTGTATCGAACTTATGAGAAGTACAAGAAAGGGAACTTAACACCTAAGGTGAGGTACCCTCCATCTCCTTACGTTGTCTCACACAGGGCTTATTTGAAAGCTGACAATGATGCCACCCTGGCCCGAAGAATGAAAGAAGAGAAGCGCTCCTAAGGTTCCTCTTCCTCCTCTTTCATTGTCCAACCTACCACTTCCTCTCAACCTACTATGGCGTCATTGGATTCTGCTTCGCGTCTGTGGGAGAACCCTATGGTGCCCACTTGGTGAAAGCCCAGGCATCCTGCATTTGAACTTCTTGTTCTACCCATGATTCCTAGGCCCATTTGATATGGTAGAGGGAAGGGTCCCCATGGGAAATCCTCTATGTCTCAGCCTCCATGACCTCCTACCGCTCCTACTCCTAAAGCAATGAATGGGAAGAGGCTCGCCGCTGAGGTGCTAGAGACGACTCCCCCCATTGTTTCTCAATCTCTTCCTCCTCTCGTCCAAGAGTCTCTCCCTCTATCGGAGAGATTCATGATGGACACTCCTACAACTAAGCAAGTTCCTTCTATCCCATCTCATCTTCTGGCCTCTAGCTCCTAGAGTCAAAAAAACTACCTTGCACGTGAGTGCAAGTGTCAGTGAAAGGCTCTAGGGGCTAAGCAAGCCACTTTGTAGAAGAAGAAAGGGGAGTTGAATTCCCCTATTTTATGGCCTCCTATTGTGTCCTCTCACGTCTCCTCTGCTTTGGTTCAATTGAATTTAGTTCTGCTTTCGGCTCCTTCTGCGAGCGTGAATGCCCCTAACCCTAAAAAGTGTAGGCATTTATTGCTCCTTCAGTAAAGCTACCTCTCTTGATGTCTCTCCCAGAAATCTCGCCATTCTCAAAGCTCATGGACATGCCAAACACTTTAGTGGTGTTTTCTGTGGTTTTCTCCTCCTCCTTCATGCCTCTTGCCTCATTCGTGGGGAGTTCACATCCTTCAAAAAAGCAGAAGGTGGAGGATGGCCCTTCTGAAAATGGGGCGCATAAGAGGAGTCCACCTTCTTCAATGGGTGGTTATGTGCTAGCATGTGTCTTCCTAGTGACGAAGCAAGTTCTGGCTTCCCCTAAGTGTGTCACTACTCTTGAGTCACTCAACAAGCCTAGCAGTGAATCTTAGGTGCCACCTTGCTCGCCCATTGAGGTAACGCATGGCACTCCTGTGAAGTGCATGTTTAACTCTTTGGATGAGGTCCCGACCCTATCAGCGATCTTCGTGAAATCGCTGACCTTTGCTCCACAAGAATTGAGTAGAGGAGACGCTAAAGAGTATCCTTCCTTGGCTCTTTTTGCAGGAGGGTCAGATGGTTCCCCCCTTAACGTTCCACCACTGTAGGCTCATCCACCTTCCCTGTACAATGATCTAGATTGGTAAGTAGACAACCTCTTGGTTAATGAGTGTTAGGGGGCACCTCTTATTTACCTTTAGATTAGGTGTGTGTTTGTTGTGATGTGCTCCCTTGTGCTTGTGTTATGTGTTCCTAGATGACCCTTGTCACCCTTGTAGGTGCTCTAATGCAGGATTGATTGTGTCGTAAAACTTCCTCTATTTGTAGCATCATTCTTCCTCTATTATGTGTATTGATTTCAAAAAATTGGGGATGATGCAAAGTGTTGGGGGAATTTAGGCTTCCCCTCCATGTTGACCCAATTTTTTATTTTTATTTTTCCTTCTCGTGCATTCTTCATATGGTCTAATATAGTAGGGGGTTGATGACAATTCATCTATATACTATTATTATACTTATATATATATATATTTATGAGTAGCTCTGACCCCAAAATATTAGATCACCTCTGTGTCCCTTGTTCATGATGTTATTGTCTCTTTTTATAAGTTAAATTGTTATATTTCTCTCTTCTTTTCTTAGTTTTGATGTTGTGGTATTCATGTGTTGTCCCTCGTGTGTGCGACAACATCACCACAATGACATCCCGCTATGTCCCGTGGGCCACAACATCACTTACTTTTTCATTCTTGCTTTTCTCTCCTTAGGATGTTGCGTGTCCCCACGTTCACCATGCACCACCCTAAGGGTGGCTATCATGTCAACTTTGATTTTCAAAAAACATATTCACAGCCAACGAATCTTTTCTCAAAAATCTTTGCAAACTTTTTCTAAAATCGCATTCTCAACAAAGCACTCCTACCAAAACATGTTTCCTTCGTCATGGGTTCACAAAGAAAGAACTTGAAAAAATTTCCTCCAAGGAGGGAGCAGCTTTTCCTGCAGAAAAAGCCTCGACCTTCCCCTCACAAGGGGGCATTTTCTTCCTTTTGAATTCCTTGATGAAGTGAACATCTTTCGAAAGGATTCCTTGATGAAGTGAACATCTTTCAAAGGGATTCCTTGATGGTGAACTGATTTGCAAAAAAATATTCTTTTACTTTCAAACAACGCATCCTTTGAGTGGACCCCTCTTCTTTTTAAGGGTTCCCTGGGGACCCCTTTGAAATCTTTTCAACTTTTTTGACTATCTGTATGGATGTCTGCTTGAGTGCCTGCGTGGCTATTTTTTAGTTTTCTAACATGTTTTATCTGTGGATTAACATGTTGCTTTGCAGGTGCACCCATGAAGCCGCTTTCCAGTCTGACTCTACGGAGTCCCCCTTTACATTGGGCTTCCTTCATGAGAGAGTACTTGGGGGAATGCCTTCTTTACAAGTTTGAGGGCCTATGAAGTGCTTGCATTCTGTAGGATTTGTCCATCATTGGTCAACAGGCCTTTAGTGTACTTTTTTCAACTTTGTAGTTTCATGAAGCTATGGATTCCTTTTGTTTGAACCTCCTCAAGTGATTGTACCTGTGGAGTCCTTTTCCTACCATGCGCTTTCGAGTTCACCAGATTGTAGTCTACTTTCTCGATGGTTCAAGTATACATTTCTAAAAAAATTATCTACTTTACCAAACACTCATCGATATTCGTGCCCGCTAAAGTAGGGGGAAAATTTATAGGAGAAAATTTGCACCCCTTGTGTAAATTCCCTTTTTGCATACCCTCACCTTAGAAAATAAAACCTGAAGGAAAAATTCCACATCACCCATCCAAAATGTATCCACTTGGCATGTGTTTTGTGTGTTGATGGGGGAATTTCTATTAGGGACACAAGCATGGTGCATAGACATCCATGCGGCACGCTACCATCCCTGACAGATTCCTTCCTCTGGAGTCTGCAGGGACATTACACTCCTAATTGGGGATAAATCGTAATGCTTCTGTATGACCAATCAACCTGAAAAATGACTCCTTTTGGTCTTCAAATGGATACAATTCACTATCACTTCATCCCTTTAGCAATTCATTCCATCCTTCATAATCTCTTTAGCATTCTACTCACAATTCTAGTAATTTTCACAACTCCATTGAGCATTGCAAAAAGCAAGCTTGTTACTCCATCTATTCCATCTTTGTATGTGTTGTGCTACCATAGAAGCTACAAGTTTGGAGTCTTGTGAGACCTCCCTTTGTCACTGTTGTGGCCATGTCGACTTTTCCAAGCTCGTTGTTTGCATTCTCCCTTCATTGGCCTTGAGAGCCTTTGGGTGGAGGTGGTAACACTTCACTTTCCTTTAATAGTTTGATAGAGTAGCATAGCATCTTTCATAGTGTTCAATACTCTCTTTTCTTCTTTCCTTTATCGTACTTTCTTCTTTGTGGCTTTTTTGGCTGTCCGTGGAGGTGGAAACACCAAAGCGGGGGTTTGACTAAGGAAAACCCCTATACAACCCAACATTTTTCCCCTCTTACTTGTGTGTAGGTGAATGTTTGCGTGGAGCTCACTGGAAAATTGGAGCTTTAGTGAGTTGATATTCGTCACCCTTGTCTTCATCTGCTTACTTTATCTTTTACGTAGTTACCTTTTGTACTTAATAATTCTGTTTATTTCATTAAAACTAGTTAGATAGGAAATTAGTAGTTTTTTCTTGTGTTTTACCCTACACTTTACGTTTTCTAGTCGTACACACGCCAGCACACTAGAGAGATGCCAATGCCTCGCGATGTCGTCCCAAACTCACACTGTCGTCCTTGGACAAAGAATTGTCTGAGGTGTAGTTTAGACTCCAGAAACCAACTCATCTATCCCCAATTATATTTTCATATATGTAGTGACAAAAGCACTTGAGAGTGTTCTTCATTCTCAATTCTTATTCCAAACACCCATTATCTTGAGGTAAGTTAGGGAAACCCTCCCCTCTCAGCTCTTTGTGACCTGGAGCCTTCGTGTGGTTGGTCCTCCTCTCTTATAGCCAATAACAATTCATTTGTTTGAAATGTGTCTCAACTTACTGGTTGGTTATTGGCAGCATTGTGTACATTTCTCCCTTTGATCGGTAGGACTGTGCTCCATTGGTAGGCTCTTGTTCTCTGTCCCAACAATTTTCTAATGAGCCTTCAAGGTTTCACTTAGTTCTTCATCACTAAGACATTGCTTGGTCAGTAGGACTCCAAAGGTTGTGCCTGCAATGACTCGATGATTTGGTGCTAACGGCTTATTCTATCAGCAAGAGTTTACTCTATCGGTGGGACTATGAGTCGTGTCCCAACGATAGGACAATAATGTTCCTTCGTTGGCGAGACTTGAGGTCATCATCGGGACATTCAACCTAGTCTCCTCGATGGAATGATGACCATGGTGGGACCTAAGCTGACAAGTGGAAAGCGATAGCTGGAGCTGGCTTGGAAGTGGAACCACATTGACTCGTTAGAACTTCATCATTATGACTGTGCTTTATTGTCAGGACTTGAAAGCTAGTCCCCCTGATGTGTCGATGGTAAGACTGATCATCAGGATGTAACTCCATCGCCGAGATGTGAAATTTGGTCTTGCCAATAGATTGATGCATTGTGAACTATTTGAACGGTGATGTGAACATCAGTAGGACAATTTCATATCGGTGGGATGTTTGAAGTTATCCCAATGACAACTCGATAAGGAAACTGTTAATTGACAATTTGTCTAATGTAACAAATGGGAACTGAATTGGTATGTTTCCTACATGCGTCTGGTGATGTAGATTGGTTGGAATTCTCTTAGAAGGAAAATTCTATAATGTGTAATGCATTGTAATAATGTTTTGAATAGAGTTGTGAGTCTAATGAGAGAGAAGGAGATTGATCAAAAATTGTAATGTTGCTTGTATTGAGAGTGTGAATTGGCATCTCTGGAAGCAACAAAATGTAACTTTGTATGTAGTTTTTCCTTTTTGCAATACAAGAGTGTTTTTTTGCTGGTGGTGATTGAGTTTTCTCGAAAGGGGTTTTGTATTCATGGTGTTCATTATGTGGTTGTGTTAAAAAAAAAATTGATCTATTTTCTACCAATGTGCATCTTTAATGAACTATAATTGAAAATTGAACCATATGTTTGCATTCTCTTCTTAGAATTAGCATTAGGAAAGTGTTTCTTCACCTCTACTTTCCTTACAAGTGGTATCAGATCCTGACCAGTTGTGTTATCCTTGTGGGTTGGATGGGTTTTTTGTCCCAATTCTGAAGAGTAGGAGTCTTATAGAGGAATTTGGTAATCTCGATTGCAGATTAAGATGGCAAGCACATCAGGGAAGATAGAAATGGAAATTTTCAATGGTGACAATTTTGAGTTGTGGAAACTCAAAATGGAAGACTTGTTGGTAGATAGAGATCTTTGGATTGCTATGTCTGGAACTAAACCTTCAGGCATGAACCAAGAAGATTGGTACCTCACAGAAAGAAAAGACAAAGGGTTGATAAGACTCTATCTAGTAGACTTTGTTCTCCTGAATGTTCATGAAGAGAATTTTTCATCTTCTTTGTGGAAGAAACTTGGTGACATTTATTAGGGCAAGTCCTTGGTGAATAATTTATTCTTGAGGAAGAATTTGTAATCTTTGAAAATGGAGAAAGGGGCATCTATGGCTGATCACTTGAATACGTTCATATGCTCATTGCTTAGTTAACATTTGTAGGTGTGAAGATAGATGATGAGGATTTTTGTATGCTTTTGTTATGTTCTTTTCCCAACTCATGGGATCATTTAGTGATGGCTATTGGGAGTTCGACAACCACTTTCAAGATGGAAGATGTGGTTGCTTCATTGTTGTCAAAAGAGATGTGAATTAGGAAATCTTCTGAGATGGAAAAGGAGGCTCTTGTTGTTTGAGTCAGATCAAAGGAGAAAGAAAAGAAGAAAGACTAGAAGCCTAAATCAAAGTTTGAAGGGAGATCAAAGTCTCTTGGTACGAATTCCAAGGTGAAATGTTGGAATTGTGGGCAACCTAGTCATGTCTGTAAGGATTGCAAAGAGGAGAAAAGAAGAAGAAGAAAAATAATTCTTCAAATAATGATTCTTCTCAGAGTGATGCATATGCCTTCATTGCAGCCTTGGTGACTCAGGCATCAGATGATGTCTGGTTGATTGACTCAGGTGCATCTTTTCACATGACATCTCAAAAAGATTGGTTTACAAAGTATGAAAAGTATGTTGGTGGAAAGGTGTATCCGGAAAGTGACTCATCTCTTGAAATTGTTGGTCGTGGAAGATTCATAATTCAATTTCCTAATAGAAGAATCAAAGGAATTAATGGTGTAATGCACATACCAGGTCTGGCTTGAAATTTTCTATTTGTTAGTAAGTTGAATGATGTTGGCATGCAAGTTTCATTCTTGAATGGTGGTTGTAAGATGACTAGAGGCTCGATGGTGCTAGCAAGGGGTGCTTGAATTGGTACTCTATACAAGTTGGATGCACATGTTGTTCAATGCAATAGTGACTCTTTAAAGTTAGAATAGGCTACTTAGGTAGAGAAGGAGAATGAAGTTCCTTTGGGTGCAAACACTTTGGAGGTGAAACTTCCAACAAAAAAAACCATGCTTTGGAATCAAAGGCTCGGCCACATTGGTGAGAAAGGCTTAAAAGCTTTGAAAAATAAAAACCTGGTTGAAGGGCTTGATGATTGTAACCTTTAGTTTTATTTTTGCAAACATTGTATATATGGAAAACAACATCGTGTTTCATTTTATTCTAGTCCTCATAGATATTCTAGTGTTCTGGATTATATTCACTCTGATGTTTTTGGTCTAGTAAATGTTCCTTCATTATCAAAATCAATATATTATGTTTCTTTTATTGATGACTATTCGAGAAGGGAATTTGTGTATTTTCTAAAAAGTAAATCAAAAGTGTTAAGTCAGTTTAAAGAGTTTAAAAACTTGGTTGAAAATCATAATAGAAGAAAAATTAAATGCTTGAGGAAAGATAATGGCGATGAGTTTTGTTTTGTAGATTTCGAAAGGTATTGCAAATACCATGGAATAAAAAGGTATAAAACAACACCTTACACTCCACAACAAAATGGAGTTGTTGAAAGGTTGAACAGGACGTTGATGGAAAGGGCAAGAAGTATGTTCAGCAATGTTGATCTGGAGCAAACATTTTAGGTTGAGGTTGTGGCTATAGCATGTTATTTAATAAATCAATCTTCCTCTTTGGCACTTGTTGAAAAAACCCCAGTGGAAGCTTGGTCTAGTAAGAATCCTTCTTTAAGACATGTAAGAGTCTTTGGCTGTGAGGAATATGTTTATGTGTCGAATGAGAAAAGATCTAAATTGGAAAATAAATTTGTAAAATGTATCTTCATTGGCTACGACATTGGTGTGAAATGATACAAGCTTTGGAATCTTGTGACTGAAAAGGTTGTATACATCATAAGTATAATCTTTCATGAGTTGAAACCTTCTTCAGTGGATCTGTAGTCAGAGATGAAAGAAGAAAAGAAAGAAAAATTAGTTGAAATTCTTGAAACTCCAGATAAAGAGGAACTACAAAGTGTACCTGAAACTGAGGAGAGTTCCAGGAGCTTTGAGAGATCTAAAGAAGAAGAACCACAACCTCAGCCTCAACCTTTGAGGAGGTTTACATGTGAAAGGTGAAAACCTGAAAGGTATGGTTTTTCCATGTTGGATATAAATTGTTCCTATGCTTTGATTACAAGCACTGATGAGCCTAGGACTTTGAAAGAGGCAATTGAAATTTTTGATTCAAATTCTTGGTTGGAAGCCATGAATGAGGAAATGGCATTATTAAAAAAGAATGAAACTTGGATTTTGGTTCCCTTTCCTGAATGTAGAAAGTTTGTTCGCTATAAATGGGTATTTAAGAACAAAATCGATTTGGATGGCAGTGTTGGAAATTATAAAGCTAGGTTGGTTACGAAAGGCTATTCTTAGGTAGAGGGAATTGATTATAGTGAAATATTTTCTCCTGTAGCTAAGCTGACATCTATCAGATTTATTTTGTCACTTGCAGCAACGTATGACTTAGAGATTGAATAGATGGATGTGAAGAAAAAATTTATTCATGGAGATCTTGAAGAAGAAATTTATATGTTCCATCCTGAGCACTTTGTGGAAAAAGGTAAATAAAATATTGTTTGCAAGTTAAAGAAATCTCTATATGATTTAAAACAATTACCTAGAATGTGGTACCAGAAGTTTGACACGTTTGTGTTGTCATTGGGATTTGTAAGATCAAAATCTGATCATTGTGTGTACTTGAAAACTAAAAATGATTAGGTTCTTATTATTTCCTTGTATGTTGATGACATGTTCATAGGAAATAGTAAGACTATGATTTATGATCTAAAGTATCAATATTCAACAAAGTTTGAAATGAAAGATCTAGGTGTAGCAATGTATATTCCGGGGGTGGAAATAAAAAGGGATAGAGGAAGTAGAAAGCTTTGGCTCATCTAAAGTAAGTATATCAATACTATCCTAGAGAGATTTTGTATAACTGATTGCAAGCAGCTAGTTGATCCAGTGTTCCAGGGAACAAAACTATATGTTGAAAATTGTCCAAAATATCCCATCGAGGTGGAGAAATTGACTAGAGTACCTTATGCAAGTGCAGTTGGTAGTTTAATGTATGCAATGGTCTGTACAAGGCCAAACATTTCCCAAGCAATGGGAGTTCTTAGCCATTTTATGGAAAATCTAGGTAGACCACACTAGGATGTTGTGAAAAGAGTTTTTAGATATTTAAAAGGTACCTTCTCAATATGCTTTTTTCTATCATGGTAACTTGGTTGGGTCACAAAGATCCATCAACATTTGAGGTTATGTGGATTTTGATTGGGCAGGGGAAATTGGCAGCTAGATATCCACCAATGGATACATCTTTATGTTGAATGGTGGTGCAGTTAGTTATATGAGCAAGTGACAGGTCGTAGTCACTTTATCTACTACAGAAGAAGAATATATGGCAACAACACATGCCTATAAAGAATCCATTTGGCTTAGACATTTGTGTTCTGATATTGTGTTCAATGCAGGGAAAATTACCATTTGTTGTGATAGTCAAAGTGCTATTTTTTTGGCAAAAAGTCTAACTTTCCATGCCAAGACAAAACATATTGATGTGCAGTATCATTTTGTATGGGATATGGTGGAGGATGGAAAGACCAGTCTTGAAAAATTTGATACTATAGAAAATGTTGTAGATGCGTTA
Source organism: Sequoia sempervirens (assembly GCA_007258455.2). NCBI lineage: Eukaryota > Viridiplantae > Streptophyta > Pinopsida > Cupressales > Cupressaceae > Sequoia > Sequoia sempervirens. The sequence continues at coordinate 6,009 of VDFB02201128.1, read as the reverse complement.
ATGAAACTAGTGAGCACAGACAAGTATAGGTGGTGTGCCAGTTTGATGTGCCTTGGGGCCTATCACTTTTAGTAATATCAAGTATTGGAGAAGCCAGTAAGTCTTCGTCAAGTGGGAGCATGTTGGAAATGTGTCTAAACTTACTGGCTGGTTATTGGCAGTATTGTGTACATTTCTCCCTTTGATCAGCAGGACTATGCTCCATTGGCAGGCTCTTTTCTTTGTCCCAACAATGGTTTGATGAGCCTTCAAGGTTTAACTTAGTTCTTCATCATCGAGACATTGCTTGGTCGGCAGGACTCCAAAGGTTGTCCCCAATGATTTGGTGCTAATGACTTGTTCTATCGGTAGGAGTTTACTCTATCAATGGGACTATGAGTCATACTCCAATGATAGGACAATAATGCTCCTTCATTAGCGGGACTTGAGTTCATCATCGGGACGTTCAACCTAGTCTCCTTGATGGAACGATGACCGTGGTGGGACTCGAGTTGATAGGTAAAAAGTAGTAGTTGGAGCTAGCTTGGCAGTGGGACCACATCAACTCTTTAGTACTTCATCGTTGACTGTGCTTTCTCGTTGGGACTTGAAAGCTAGTCCCCTTGATGTGTCAATGGTAAGACTAATCGCCAGAATGTAACTCCATTGCCAGGATGTGAAATTTGGTCTTTCCAATAGACCGATGCATTGTGAACTATTTGAATGGTAATGTGAACATCGGTAGGACAATTTCATATCAGTGGGACATTTGAGGTTGTCCTGACGACAACCCAATAAGGATATTGTTGATTGATGATTTGTCTATTGTAACGAATGGGAACTAAATTGGTATGTTTCCTACATGGGTCTGGTGATGCAGATTGGTTGGAATTCTCTTAGAAGGAAAATGCTATAATGTGTAATGTGTTGTAATAGTGTTTTGAGTAGAGTTGTGAGTCTGATGAGAGAGAACAGGATTGATCAGAAATTGTACTGTTGCATGTATTGAGAGTGTGAATTGACATCTCTAGAAGCAACAAACTATAACTCTGTATGTGGACTTTATTCACTATAATGCAAAGTGTTTTTTCTTGGTGTCGTTGGTTTTTCTCCCAAAAGGGTTTTCCCATGTTAAAATTGGTGTCCATTATGTGGTTGTGTTAAAATTTGTTCTAATCTATTTTCTACCAATGTGCATCTTTAATGAACTGTAATTCGAAATTGAACCATATGTTTACATTCTATTCTTAGAATTAGCATTAGGAAAGTGTTTTCGCACCTTTGTTTTCCTTGCATCATTCATATGCATCATATATGTTTTCATCCTCAAAAAATTATAAAACATCAAATTGAATCAAACATTCATTTATCATATTTCATCAAGATTCATATTCAAATCACAATCATAAATGTATTAAAGCATTTTAACCTATCAAGGTAATAGTAAATAGGTAACAACACAACGAGGTGTAACATATTCCCCCCTTGTGAATCATCGTCCCTGATGATTATTAAGTATCAAACATGACCATATAAAACATAAAACATAACATCATAAAACATCATTGTTTTTCAAGAGTTTTCAAAATCTAACAAGACTTGAGGAAACTTTTGCTTCATCTCAGCATTGTCTTCCCAAGTGGCAGAATCTTTTGCATACTAATCCCACTAGACCTTGCATTATAGAACCTCTCTATTACATAAGTGAAGCTTATGTGTTTTGAGCACCTTGAGAGGCTTGATTGTTACCACTCTTAGGTCTTGTACCTGTAAAGTATTCCAATCAATAACATGGTTATCCCTTGGCATGTACTTTTTAAGGTATGACACATGAAAGACATTGTGCATCTTGGAAAGAGCTAGCAGCAAAGAAATGTTATACGCAACAAGGTTGACTTCCTCGAGAACCTCAAAAGGATCTACGTATCATGGAGCTAGTTTGGATGACTTACGAAACTTTATAGAACACTTGTGAGGTTTAACTCTTAATAAAACCTTCTTCCCTACTAAGAAATGTTTGGGTATCCGTTTGGAATCTGCATAACTCTTCTTCCTATCATTAGCTTTTGGTAGCCTTTGTTTAATAAAGCCAACTTTCTCCTCCATTTTTTATAGCATTTTTGGCCCAAGGCTTATCCTATCCTCTAGCTTATCCCAACTTATAGGATTTTGACATTTTCTTCCATGCAATGCTTCAAATGGAGCCATCTTGATTATAGAATGATAAGAGTTATTATACACAAATTCAACCAAAGGTAAATAATCCTCCCACTTTTATTAATGTTGATCCATGTACATTCTTAGTAGATCCTCTAACATTTGGTCTACTCTTTCAGTTTGACCATCCCTTTTTAGATGATATGTTGAACATATGTTCAACTAAGTCCCAAGTGAAGAAAACATGGTTTTCCAAAACCTAGACATCACATGAGCATCCCTATCAAAATAATCTTCTGAAGAATTCCATGCAACCTAAATACCTCTTGAATAAAATTTTGAGCTATAACAGGAGCTCCATCAATCAGATTCCCTGGTATAAAGTGATGCACCTTTGTAAGCCTATCCACCACTACCAGAATGACATTGTTCTTATTCCTTGACATTAGAAGACCTTGCACAAAATCCATGCTAATATTTTTTCATTTACTTTTTGGAACTTCATGAGGATATAAAGACCTATAGGGTGATGATGTTTTTCCTTCACCCACTGACATTCTAAACAACTTGCCACAAATCTTGTAGCATCCCCTTTCATTCCTTTCCAAAAATACAATGGCTTCACATCAGCCAACATCTTAGTCACTCTGGGATATCCAAAATATTGTGCAGTATGAACTTCTTTCCACACTAAATTCCTTAATTGAACAAAATTAGGTACATAGATTCTTCCCTTAAACCTTATAAAACCATCAAGTTCAAAGTGAAATCCCCCATACCTTGGGTCTTGTGGATTACCTGAGAGTGCTTGCTTGACTCACTCATAGTATTTGTCGCCCTTAGACTTCTGCAACACTTGGCCCTTAAAATCAATTTGAATTTATATCATTGAGGAGATATGCCTCCTATGACTTAAGGCATCTACAACCTGATTCTCCTTCCCCTTGATATAGTTGATATTGATATCATAGTCAGATATCAATTCTAACCACCTTCTTTTCCTTGCATTCAAATTCGGTAGAGTAAACAAGTACTTTAGACCGTGATGGTTGGTCTTGAGTTCAAAAGGTTTTCCCAATAGATAGTGTCTCCACATTTGTAATGCATGAACAACAACTGCTAATTCCAAATCATGCGAAGCATAATTTTTATCATAAGGATTTAGCTTCCTTGATTCATAGGCTGTGAATTGCCCATCCTGCATCTACACTCCACCCAAACCTTCTCCTAAAGAATTTGTGAAGACTATAAATTTTCCATCTGGATTTGATACCTTCAGTATTGGAGCTATGGACAAATTTTCCTTGAATTGATCAAATGTCGCTTGAAATTTCTTTGTCCACTCAAACTTCTTCTCTTTTCTCTATAAGGAAGTAATGGGAAAATCTATTTTGGAAAAGTTTGCAACAAACTTCCAATAGTAACCAGCCAAACCCATAAAACTTCTAACTTTTGGTACATTCTTAGGCACTAGCCATTCAAGCACTGCTTATTTTTGTTGGATCAACTCAATCCCATTGATTGAAATCACATGACCCAAATACTACACTTCATTTTGAAATAAAGTACACTTAGAGAGTTTCCCATACATCTTATGCTCTCTCAATCATTGGAGAACAATATCTTGATGTTGGAGATGTTCCTCTTCATTCTTGAAATAGATAAGAATATCATCCAACAAGACCAACACAAACTTGTCCAAGCGTCTTTGAATACATTATTCATTAAGTTCATGAATGTTGCAGGTGCATTCATTAGCCCAAAAGGTAGGACTGTGAACTCATCATGACCATACCTAGTTTTGAAAGCTTTTTTTAAAATATCTTCATCCTTGATTCTCATTTGATGATAACAGTCGTAGATCAATTTCAAAAATGCAGTTGCTCCTCACATCTGATTAAAGAGATCATCGATACGTGGCAATAGATACTTATTCATTATCGTTTCCTTATTAAGCAAACAATAATCAATGCACAAGCACATTTTTCCAACTTTCTTCTTCACAAAAGATTATTGGTGTTCCCTAGGGTGAAACACTAGGTCTAATTAGTCCATTGGACAAAAATTACTCCAATTGAACTTTAACTCCATTAATTATGGTGTGGTCATCCTATATGGCACTTTGGATATAGGCTCTTCCCCTAGAACTATGTCAATGGAGTAATCAAACACTCTCTTGGGAAGCAGTCTAAGTAATTCATCTAGAAATACATCCACAAATTTTTGTAGGATAGGATATTTCTCCATATTCATTTTTCCAAATTCCACCACTTCACCTTCTTCGACATCTTGGGGATCTTGAGGTCCATAATATATAACATCATCTTGAGAAATGAGCTCATTGCATTTCTCAAGTTTCTCCATTTTCACAGTGAAGAGTTGACAACCTTTCTTCTTCTCCTTATGCATTTGTATGGCAGAGATCTAGTGCAACTTAACTTCTCTTGGCGTTCCTTGCAAGAACACCCAGTTTCCTTGATCATCTAAACATTCCACTATTTTTGCATGAAAACCAACTTTGGCTCTATCTCCAATTCATCCCTAAAATGACATCATAGGAACCTATGGGTGTTTCATACAAATTCACTTCTGAGGAGAAACTCAGAATTTCAACCCTTGCTTCGAATAGGCATTGATCCACCTTAGCTCTTGTCTGGTTTGCATATTCAACCTTCCAATATTTTTCCATATAGCTAGTTGTTCTAGAAATTTTACTAGCTATACTAGGAGAAAAAAAAAATTCAATGGCACCAATATCAATAAGAATGGAAATAGGTGTACCAAACAAAGTACCTAATATTTCCACAGGAGTGATTTGGTACTCTATTTGTCGATTGTCTAATGTAGCATCAATCCTTTGTTGGAATGCTTCTCATTATTTCCACAGGAGTGATTTGGTACTCTACTTGTCGATTGTCTAATGTAGCATCAATCCTTTGTTGGAATGCTTCTCATTGAGAAGGTAGTTGATTCCCTTGTGGTTGTGTCCTTGATGGTTTTTTTGGAAATTGATTTGCAATGTGATATCCACCACAAGTATAACATCCTCCCAATGGTCCAATCCTTGTTGTAGGCCTTCCATAACTACCTTCATTCCTACCAACATTATTGTTATTGTTTTTTTTGTTCCCCCTACGCTCCCTTCTTGAATTATTTCATCTATTATGGGATCCTTTTTCCCCTTTCCTTTGAAAATAATGCCCTTCACTAGGCTTCTTTGAAGCTTGATTGGCTTGCGACCAATTAAACTTCTTACAATTATTTTCACAGTAGTTCGAGATAGATTTAAGCCTTTGTTCTTGCGTAATGGCTTTCTCATACACCAAGTCCATGGTAGCAGGACGATGTACATCTACCTCTCCACCTATTTGGGCATTAAGGCCCATGATGAACTTCCTTATGTGAAACTGCTTGTCCTTTTGGTACATGGGTACGTACCTTAGGAGATGGGTGAATTTCTCCCAACATTCGTTGACCAAGGAATCTCCTTTCCTCAAGTTTTGGAAGTCGGTAAGATTTTGATCATAGAAGAGTTGAGGTAGCCACCATTCTTGAAAAATTTCAATGAATTCACTCCAAGTAAGATTTAATTAACTTAGCCCAAGCTCCATCTTTTATTCATCCACCAGTTGGATGCTTCTCCGGCCAATTGGAAAGCTCCCCAAACGGCTTTAGTTATCTCAAAGTAATTCTTGATTTCAAAATACTTTTCCATTTCTATGAGCCATACCTCAACCACATCCCCACTAGTACTTCCTTCAAACTTCGGAGGAGTGATCTCACTAGCAAGTCATTTCCATTTGCTTCCCTTTGATCTAGACTGTGATTCATCATCCTCATGTTCACTAGACTGAGTAAAATCATGGGAATTTT